>CAWUFW010015372.1:135161-364569 GCA_963921515.1 Calotriton arnoldi | reverse complement strand
TCTTCCTTCTCAGAAAATTCTATTTTGACTGATTTTGGGCAGAAAAATGACTTTAAACACACTTATTTTAGTTCCAAAAGTGATAATTCACATCCAACAATCATTTACAGTCAAAAGATTAATCCTTAAAAAATCATTAAGAAATCACCATTACTGACCATCTGGAGAAAGTTCGACAGGTCCGGGGTCATCGTTTTTCATCAGAAAATTGATTTTTTGGACTGTACTAGAAATGATTAAATATGTCAACTGTATCGTGCCTCTTAAAATAACCACTTTTTAAAGCCTCACAGTGACCAAAATTGCAATTTTTCAGACCTTTCTTCTTACTCAGAGCTTCTATTTTGATCGATTTCAGGCAGTAAAATTACTCTAAACACACTTTTTTAGTTCCAAAAGTGATAATTCACATGCAATAGTTATTTACAGTCAAAAGATTAAACATTAAAAAATCAATATTCCTGACCATCTGGAGAACGTTTGACAGGTCCGGGGTCATTGTTTTTCATCAGAAAATTGATTTTTTGGACTGTACAAAAATTATTCAAAATGTCAATTGGATCGTGCCTCATGTTGAATAACCAATTTTAAAGCCTCAGAGTGACCAACATTGCCATTTTTACAGACTTTTCCTCCTACTCAGAAGCTTCTATTTTGACCGATTTCAGGCTCGAAAATGACTCTAAACACACTTATTTTAGTTCCAAAAGTGATAATTCACATGCAATAGTTTTTTACAGTCAACAGATTAAACATTAAAAAATCACCATTACTGACCATCTGGAGAAAGTTCAACAGGTCCGGGGTCATCGTTTTTCATCAGAAAATTTATTTTTTGGACTGTACAAAAAATGATTCAAAATGTCAATTGTATCGTGCCTCATGTTGAATAACCCTTTTTTAAGGCCTCACAGTGACCAAAATTGCCATTTTTACCGACTTTTCCTCCTACACAGAAGCTTCTATTTTGACTGATTTAGGGCAGGAAAATTACTCTACACACTTATTTTAGTTCCAAAAGTGATAATTCACACACAGTAAATTTTTACAGTCAAAATATTAAACCTTAAAGAAATCACTATTCCTTACCATCTGGATAAAGTTCGACAGGTCCGGGGGTCATCATTTTTCATCAGAAAATTGATTTTTTGGATTGTACAAAAAATGATTCAAAATGTCACTTGTATTGTGCCTCATGTTGAATAATCACTTTTTAAGGCCTCACAGTGACCAAAATTGCCATTTTTACTGACTTTTTCTCCTACTCAGAATCTTCTATTTTGACTGATTTCGGGCAGGAAAATGACTCTAAACACACTTATTTTAGTTCCAAAAGTTATAATTCACATGCAATATCTATCAAGAGGACAAAAGGGTGGATAACTCTATCGCTAAGAGTTGGCTGGATAACATTTCTCTTCCCTCTTTGAATTCTGATCAGCGGGAATATCTAGATCGAGAATTCACTCAGGAGGAGGTCAGGGGGCCATTCTACAGAGTCGGAACGGGAAAGCGGTGGGTCCAGATGGGCTCCCAGCGGAGCTCTTTAGACATTTGAGCGATATTATCGTTCCGATCCTGACGAGGCTATTCAATCAGATTTTACAGGATGGCCTAAAGCTCCCAGCCTCTTGGAACGATGCCATAATTATATTGATTTTGAAGCCTGGTAAAGACCCCTCTTGTTGCGGCTCATATAGGCCCATTTCACTTTTAAATGCCGACTATAAGATCTTCGCCTCAATATTAGCTGCTAGACTGGGTCAGATGGTAGGGGATATCCTTCATTTGGACCAGAAGGGGTTTGTTAAAGGGCGTCAACTATCAGATCTTACTTATGATTTCATCGGAGCAATTGATCTGGCTTCTACTTATTCACTCCCTCTAGCAGCTATGACTCTCGACGCCACTAAGGCGTTCGATAGGGTGAATTGGACCTACTTGGCAGAAACCCTGGTGAAATTTAATCTTGGGGAAAAGTTTCACCGCACTGTCCAGCTGATTTATCAGGAACCAACTGCTAGACTGTCTGTTAATGGTAATACTACCGACCCCTTTAAGATTATGAGGGGGACCAGGCAGGGCTGTCCACTCTCCCCTCTCCTTTTTGATTTATATATCGAGCCCTTTGCTCAACGGCTTAGGGACGATGGTAACATCCAGTCGTTTAAGTATGGAGAGTGGGAGAGGAAGGTTGCACTTTACGCCGACGATATTTTAATTCTGTCGACGAACTTGCAAACAGCATTTCCAGCAGTAATTCAGCTGGCTCAGGAATTTGGTCTTGTGTCAGGTTATGAGATTAATGCCTCAAAGACAGAGGTTATGGCCTGGAATCTTGAGGGGCCTCAACATCAACATCAGCACCAGATTAGCTTTAAAATGAGATACTTGGGGATTAGCATAGCCCAAGAGATTTCCAAGATTTCGGAGATCAATTTGAGCCGGGTAGCAAGAGAAATCTGGAGGCAGTTGAAATCTTGGGTTCACCTCCCTTTATCTATTCTTGGGAGAGTCAACCTCGTGAAGATGTCAATACTCCCAAAGATCACCTTTCTTTTTAATTGTATTCCTCTTCACTTGAAAAATCCGCTATCAATAAGCTACAGCGGGATATCAACTCCTTCGTGTGGGCTTATAAATCTTCGAGAATAGCGTGGATCAAGTTGAGGCGGAGGAGGGAGAAAGGCGGCCTAGCCTTACCAGATCTTTTGTTTTATGCCTGGGCCTTTCAGTTCACACACTCACGCATGCTTTTGAAAATGCCGGTTAGTACTGGCGCAGGGGCAATGTTCCTCGCCATGCTTAGGGACCGGTCCTAGGATGCTTGTTTCCGGTCCAGGGAAGACATGGCTTGGCAGTTCGGGCTGGACTGTTCCCATGAGGCACAGGGTCAGACTGATTTGCATATGGCCATGTCTGAACTGGGGTGGTGGAGTGAGCTAAAGAATGATGATGGATTAAACCCAGATCAGTTGACTGGGCGTGAGTGTTTGATTGGCTCAAACGTTCCGTCCATCATCCCCTTTTGTATCACTTTGGTCGCCCTAAGTTGGCGGGGGTATGCCCAGACGTGGGTCCCTTGCTCACTTTGCCACTGGATTCAAGCAAGCCTGGCTGATGACGGCTGAAATGCCAGAAACCGGTCCTAGGATGCTTGTTTCCGGTCCAGGGAAGACATGGCTTGGCAGTTCGGGCTGGACTGTTCCCATGAGGCACAGGGTCAGACTGATTTGCATATGGCCATGTCTGAACTGGGGTGGTGGAGTGAGCTAAAGAATGATGATGGATTAAACCCAGATCAGTTGACTGGGCGTGAGTGTTTGATTGGCTCAAACGTTCCGTCCATCATCCCCTTTTGTATCGCTTTGGTCGCCCTAAGTTGGCGGGGGTATGCCCAGACGTGGGTCCCTTGCTCACTTTGCCACTGGATTCAAGCAAGCCTGGCTGATGACGGCTGACATGCCAGAAACCGGTCCTAGGATGCTTGTTTCCGGTCCAGGGAAGACATGGCTTGGCAGTTCGGGCTGGACTGTTCCCATGAGGCACAGGGTCAGACTGATTTGCATATGGCCATGTCTGAACTGGGGTGGTGGAGTGAGCTAAAGAATGATGATGGATTAAACCCAGATCAGTTGACTGGGCATGAGTGTTTGATTGGCTCAAACGTTCCGTCCATCATCCCCTTTTGTATCGCTTTGGTCGCCCTAAGTTGGCGGGGGTATGCCCAGACGTGGGTCCCTTGCTCACTTTGCCACTGGATTCAAGCAAGCCTGGCTGATGACGGCTGAAATGCCAGAAACCGGTCCTAGGATGCTTGTTTCCGGTCCAGGGAAGACATGGCTTGGCAGTTCGGGCTGGACTGTTCCCATGAGGCACAGGGTCAGACTGATTTGCATATGGCCATGTCTGAACTGGGGTGGTGGAGTGAGCTAAAGAATGATGATGGATTAAACCCAGATCAGTTGACTGGGCGTGAGTGTTTGATTGGCTCAAACGTTCCGTCCATCATCCCCTTTTGTATCGCTTTGGTCGCCCTAAGTTGGCGGGGGTATGCCCAGACGTGGGTCCCTTGCTCACTTTGCCACTGGATTCAAGCAAGCCTGGCTGATGACGGCTGAAATGCCAGAAACCGGTCCTAGGATGCTTGTTTCCGGTCCAGGGAAGACATGGCTTGGCAGTTCGGGCTGGACTGTTCCCATGAGGCACAGGGTCAGACTGATTTGCATATGGCCATGTCTGAACTGGGGTGGTGGAGTGAGCTAAAGAATGATGATGGATTAAACCCAGATCAGTTGACTGGGCATGAGTGTTTGATTGGCTCAAACGTTCCGTCCATCATCCCCTTTTGTATCGCTTTGGTCGCCCTAAGTTGGCGGGGGTATGCCCAGACGTGGGTCCCTTGCTCACTTTGCCACTGGATTCAAGCAAGCCTGGCTGATGACGGCTGAAATGCCAGAAACCGGTCCTAGGATGCTTGTTTCCGGTCCAGGGAAGACATGGCTTGGCAGTTCGGGCTGGACTGTTCCCATGAGGCACAGGGTCAGACTGATTTGCATATGGCCATGTCTGAACTGGGGTGGTGGAGTGAGCTAAAGAATGATGATGGATTAAACCCAGATCAGTTGACTGGGCGTGAGTGTTTGATTGGCTCAAGCGTTCCGTCCATCATCCCCTTTTGTATCGCTTTGGTCGCCCTAAGTTGGCGGGGGTATGCCCAGACGTGGGTCCCTTGCTCACTTTGCCACTGGATTCAAGCAAGCCTGGCTGATGACGGCTGAAATGCCAGAAACCGGTCCTAGGATGCTTGTTTCCGGTCCAGGGAAGACATGGCTTGGCAGTTCGGGCTGGACTGTTCCCATGAGGCACAGGGTCAGACTGATTTGCATATGGCCATGTCTGAACTGGGGTGGTGGAGTGAGCTAAAGAATGATGATGGATTAAACCCAGATCAGTTGACTGGGCGTGAGTGTTTGATTGGCTCAAACGTTCCGTCCATCATCCCCTTTTGTATCGCTTTGGTCGCCCTAAGTTGGCGGGGGTATGCCCAGACGTGGGTCCCTTGCTCACTTTGCCACTGGATTCAAGCAAGCCTGGCTGATGACGGCTGAAATGCCAGAAACCAGTCCTAGGATGCTTGTTTCCGGTCCAGGGAAGACATGGCTTGGCAGTTCGGGCTGGACTGTTCCCATGAGGCACAGGGTCAGACTGATTTGCATATGGCCATGTCTGAACTGGGGTGGTGGAGTGAGCTAAAGAATGATGATGGATTAAACCCAGATCAGTTGACTGGGCGTGAGTGTTTGATTGGCTCAAACGTTCCGTCCATCATCCCCTTTGTATCGCTTTGGTCGCCCTAAGTTGGCGGGGGTATGCCCAGACGTGGGTCCCTTGCTCACTTTGCCACTGGATTCAAGCAAGCCTGGCTGATGACGGCTGAAATGCCAGAAACCGGTCCTAGGATGCTTGTTTCCGGTCCAGGGAAGACATGGCTTGGCAGTTCGGGCTGGACTGTTCCCATGAGGCACAGGGTCAGACTGATTTGCATATGGCCATGTCTGAACTGGGGTGGTGGAGTGAGCTAAAGAATGATGATGGATTAAACCCAGATCAGTTGACTGGGCGTGAGTGTTTGATTGGCTCAAACGTTCCGTCCATCATCCCCTTTTGTATCGCTAGGGGGGCCAACTTACCTGTGGAGGGTTTTTTATTTAAATTCGGTGACCCCAAGTTTTTCAAGAAGGTCAAGCTAAAGGTCTTGCAAGGCCTTGCTAAAACCTGGGCTCTTTTCAGGGTAACAGTCAAGCTTTCTTATTTCTCTAGCTCAGCGCCCCTTTGGGAATCTCCTGGTGGCCCGGAGTGCCTGAGAGACAGGATGGCAATGCCTTTAAAAAAGCAGGTTTGGTAGTTTGGGGGGATCTGGTTCAAGATGGCTGTCTTCTTTCTTGGGAGCAACTTAGAGGTAGAGTGGGGGACGGCCTTTCAAGGTTTAAATTTCTCCAGCTGAAAAGCTGGGTTCAATCCCAGCTATCTCATAAGTTCCCAGTAGGAGGAGGTTGTTTTTTGGAACATCAGCTTGTGAGTAGGCCAGCCAGGAAGAAGGAGGTCTCCTTTTGGTATCAAGCCCTAATTGAAGCTGTAGATGGGGAATTTAATTTGGCTACAGAACTGTGGGGCGACTCCTTACCTGCTTATAACTGCAATGACCTTTGGCAGAATTCTTGTAAGATTTTGTATGAGGCAGTTAAACCAGCTTGGCTGAAGAGGAACCACCTTTTTACCATCCATAGGGCTTATTTCTCTCCCCAAAAACTTTCTAAATTTACTAAAGGGTCACCAGTCTGCTGCTGTAAGAAATGTGGTCTGGCTCTAGCTTCAGATATCCATATGTTTAAAGACTGCCCTGCCCTGGTTTCATTCTGGGCCAGTGTTGAAAATTACTTGGCCAACATCTTGGGTTACCCTCTGCACATTGACCTCTCTTTGATCATCTTTGGCTTCACATATCAAGTTTCCGGTCCATCCAGATTGCTGCTTTTTTATGCTATTTTGTTGGCTAGAAGACAAATCTGTAAAAGATGGACCGAATCCATGCCTCCTTCCTTTGCGGACTGGCTTTCCTCAGTGTTTGAGGTTTCCAAGTTGGATCTGGCTAGAACCTGTAGCAAGAAGAGGACAGCTTTCTGGGATTTACTGCGAGTGTGTTTGGGCTCAGTGGACAGTGATTAGGGTTTTTTTTTTTCCCCCTTTGTCCTATGATTATGCTGCCTCAATGCTCTCTTGGTTAAGTCGGGTCACTTCCGGTTCCCTTCGGGAAGTGACCGGATGATTGCCATCTTGCTCTTGGAGCTATGTAGAAGAGTTATCTCACCTGGTATTCACTGGCACCCATGCATGTTTGATATTAGTAGGTGGGTCCTTTCTTAAATCCCTACTTTTTTTCTGGGTGCGAAGTGTAGTGAGGTTGGCGGTGAATGAGGACAAAAAATAAATAAATAAATAAATTTAAAAAAATAGTTATTTAAAGTCAAAAGATTAAACATAAAAAATTCACCATTACTGACCATCTGGAGAGAGTACGACAGGTGGATCTAGGGGATTTTTATTAGGTCCCCGAAAGCCATGTCAGAAACATTTCTTATACGCTGTCTATAATGAAATTTAGAAAATCTCTCAAAGAGAAGCAGCGGAGAGACTCCATGAAATAGATAGAATTAACCTAGAAAAGGTGTTAGCTGTAGTTGACAATAGTATGACTACATTAACATCCAGGATTTATTCACTGGGCAACATTGTATCTTCTGCTATAGATGTACTAGAACAGAATTTGTTCATACTAGAACACGGACAATCTCAACTGCCTTCTATTATGTTATTAAGCTGGACGCTGCAATCATTGAGCGCTGGTAATGTGCCTTGGCGATTTATCAACAGTATGTCCCTATTTTCTGCATACAATCTAACTAAGAAGCAAATAACAATGGCACAAAGGGGAGCAAAATATACAATGCTGCGTATTGAAAAACTGGACCAATTACCTTTTACTGTGGCAGAGTCACCATCCACAGAATGGTTAATCCATGGCCATATAACATTACCGGTCACAACTTTCCAGTTTCAGTATTGCCTAGAACAACAGCAGGCAGGCAGATATGAAGCAATGGGTAGGGAATTCATCAAGGAATCTTGGGAATTTCCATACAGATTTTGATGCAGGAGTGGGGACATGGAAATGTTTCTAAGCGGTGCACACTGAGTGAACTTTTTAAGTGGATCTCTCATATGCTAGGATATAATGCTTCACGGGGCCTGTAACGGTTCAGTTGTCAACTTATCGTGTCATTTGAATGGGTCCTCAGCTGTCGTGATTAATCCGGTGTTCAAGTTACTTTCAAATGGGAGTTACTTGATGCTGAATAATCAAGGTTGTTGTGGGATGCTTCCGGGCATCGCATATCTTGTCACTGTAAGCTCCAGGGTTACTTGCTGTATGCAAGTATTGTTTCCACCGACTCATACAGTCAGGGAGGCACCGTTATGGCCTTTGTTGAATATTTCCTTTATACAGATTGATACTCTGAGTCGAATGAAAGCCATTCTTTGACAGAAAACTGTGCCACTAACCTACGCCTGAGAGACTTATGATCTTCAGGTCGCAAGGTCCTCAGCTGAGATACTGGCACTAGTACGAACAAACTGCCCTTTCCATTTCACAGAAATGGTACAATGTATATTTAACATGTCTGATATGACGGGTATAGTACACCTATTTAAGACCATAGGTTCTGGACTGTTAAGCACCTTTCAGACAATCTTCGGAGTTATTCCCAACTTCATACTCTCCCTGTTTGGAAGCATTTTTGGAGGGCTTCCGCTGATCCTGTTCCTAATAGCAGGTATCCTGATTGTCATTTTTCTGATACGCAATGGACGTCCCAGTCACCAAGGAGATGGAAAAAATTCTCCTGGAGCGTCAATACCGTGATCGCATGGTAATCCATCTGGGCACACTTCGCCTTCGCGAACTGAGTCTTGGTTCCTGTCATTTAGACCAGTCTGGATCGACTGTGTTCTGCCTGTCCTCCGATGCCTGTTCTGCGGACAGGAGTGCATGTTGGATCTCTGTCTAACACTTCCATCGGTTGCGCCACCGGACATTGATGCTTTACTGGACCCAATAACGGCCCATGTTCTGCTGTGTCCTCAGCGTATTCCAGTGTTGATGAGGAGGTTACTGAAATGGGTGGTAGACTCTGGGCTTTAGTGCTACAGTGGTCAGTGGTCAGTGCCCAATGTTGATAGTGGCACGTGCCTCATAAATGGCTACACCCAGAAGCCATTACGAAGTACAAGTTTAGCTAGTAGATAGAGGACTGTGCCTTCTTGATTTGTTGGACATGAGTGGAATAATTTCCAGAATTCAATGATCGTTTCCAAAACCGATGTGTTTATTGTGAATTTTCACACATAAAGCAAAGAACAGCCGACACGTTTTTCGCCCGTGTGGCACGACGGCCGTGGGCTTTCTCAAGGCAGAAATTCGTTGCTGGTAATCCAGTCCCGTGGCAGTCATATGAGGCAGTCTCTGCTGTTCCAGTGTTGATGTTTGCATTCTTAGAGCCTCCACATGATGCTTCAGCTCATGTCGGAACGGATATCGGCTCCTCAACAAGTACTCAGGCCTTGGATGTCACACAGGCTTCCCCAGCATCGGCTGTGGATAGTGCAGAAGATCATCTGTGCTCGATTGACCTAATCTGTGAGGGGTTGCAGGGATCGTCATCTGCGATGGCAAGCAACAGTGATGTTGCATCTCCCAGCCAGGACACATTAACATTTGGCTCATCGTGTGCTGGGAAAAATTTGGCCTTTTTCAAAACATCCAAATTTGGAATTTTTAAACAATAGACATTTTTTGTTGCTGAAATGCATGGCTTTCAGACACTCATAGTTGTTCGAGCTATATATACGAACACATTTTACTAAGACTTCGATCGCTTAAACTACGATTTTAGCATTTTTTTTAGCATTTTCTTAATATTTTTAAACGCACTAATGTTTTTAAATAATTAGTTGTTTGCGTACAATACCTAGAAGTACATTAAAATTATAGTATGTCGTCCAGTCGGATGAGGAGTGTGTGTTATGTTTCATATAGGTACCCCAATATAGGGTCAGGGAACCACCTAACCTTTCACCTATATTCTCCCCTACCGTTACACTACATAACGGTTCTTGGGACTGACCTTTTACCTAGTTAAAGTACTGCTTACAGGATGTGGGGTTTTCCCTGACAACTAGCTTCATCCATTATGTATGAGGATTCTTGGAAAATCAGCAGGACTACCATCTCCTGCATAATAACTATATATAAGGGTCATTCCTTCCACCATCCTAAGTCCGACATGACACAGCAAGGTAGAACCCCTGAGGTTACCACTTTGGGTATATATACACCATATCTTTGCTGAGGCAGGGAGAGGAGTAAACGGACTTCCATGCTGACACACTGACGTTGAGGTTCCTGCATGCAGACACTCCAGCTCGCAGTGGTCTGACATCCCTTGCGGGGTGTCCAACTCGAGACCAAGACGGGGTCCCACAGTCTCTCACTTCAGGTAATCGGGTTGACATTATCCTAGAGGGATTCTTAGCTACATACCTACATACATGCTAGGTACACTTAGGTACATCTAGTTAGGGTCGCATCGCAGGAGTACGCATTTTATTGTCATGTACTTTTATACCCGCCTGTATTTATTGTTTTAGCACTATGGTAGAAATCTACCATCCTTTTACTCTGTTGGTGCTTATAATCATTTATATCTCCTTCTGTCGGATGGTTGTTTCAGCACACCTATTTTACACTAGAATGACGCTGGTTCAATAAATGCTTATTAAAAAACGTCCCCATCGCTTATTCCGTGTATCTTTCTGAGACAAAGTGAGCACGAGTGACTGAGCGTAAAGTATCGCACTGTTTCCATGATCCCTGATGGGACAGAGTTGTCATGTTCGATAGTTACCAGGAACTATTCTCTCCTTGTTAAGAGGGGTTTCTAGTGGCACTGTGAGCTAGCTGGTATACAGGCGAACATATTCGGTGGGGGTGTCTGGAATCAGTCTGGACACCAATCCCACACACTATGTTGTCTAAATGCGCAGATCCTATATAGGTTTATAGGAACTACAAGGCAGTTTGAAATCAGCAAAAAGAACAGTCACAGTCATATCTGGCCACTTATATGCTGCTCACGGTACTCAATTACTTCAGCTGACTATATGTTTAGTGATTTCAATAACAAGCATGAGACATTAATGAACAGAGAGAAAACAGATAGCATTTCTTTTTTCTAGTTAATTTGGTTCTTTTGATGGTTTATTTCAATTGGATTTAGTTTACATTCTGCGTGTGGGGACTATCCGGGGTTTCCCATCTATGCAGTGTCCCTCCAACAGGCTACAATGAGGTCTCACCTGCATGCTGCTTGGCCAGCTCTGCGATATCCTTCTGGTCTTTGCGCAGAGCCATGTTCACAGCAGCTCAATGACCACTGTCAAGGCTTCCAGCAACAGCGCTGCTCACAGTGGCAGGGAGCTAAGCACAGCCATGCTGCAGCTGGAGAGAACTTGGGGTGTGCAGTGCTCCACCTGCAGGGCATGTCACTGACTCCCTGCTACTGGCAAAGGCTGCACACTCCCTGGCACGATACGTGAAGAGTGGCCCAGAACAGGGGCTCCGCGCGCACGCACTATCCTTGACACAGGCAGCCTGGAGACGGGACGAACGTTTAAACCCACAAGTTAACAGCCACCTCCTCCCGCCTGTCATGGAAGAAGGGCGAGACACTGTAGCTGCAGTAGGGGCCATGTTGGAAGGGCACAGCTTTCAGTTAGTGTCCTTAAATGCGAGGATAATAGCAATTATTTCCTCTCCCTTGCCCCCGTAATTTTTGTAGTGTAACGGCGGGAGGATCAAGCAAGTTTGCACTATATAAAATTGCAAACAAAAGCAGTGTTGGGAGTGCACTGCTTACCGGGGCCCTTAAATTCCAGTAGAAGAAACCTAGTTGCTCCATTAAAGCGAGTCTCATAGACTGGTTGGCCACCTCCTCCCGCCTGTTGTGGATCAGAGGCAAGACACTGTAGCTGCAGTCGGCGCCATGTTGAATGGGCACAGCTTCCAGTTATCAATCATCCTGTGACTTAAGACAAATCCCTTCATCTCCCAGCTGCTCATGTAAAGCGATGTCATACCGGCGGGTCAAGTTTGCACTATATAAAATTGCACACAAAAAAAAGCAGTGTTGTGAAAGCGCTGCCTACCGGGGCCCTTACCTTACAGCAGAAGACACCAGACTCCTAGCTGCTCCAATTCAGCAATGCTCATAGACTGGTTGGGCTACAACCATGACTTCAGCTCTGTATATGCAAATGAAAACAAGCCCAATCACCTTTAAAAGAAAGCTCAAAATAAAACAAATACTATCAAAAACAAGCCCAATTGTCATGGACATCGAAAAGTTTAAAAAAGATAAATAAATACAATAAACAGAGCGGGAGGCACAGGGCATGAGGCAGCACCAATACAACTGGGGCAGTAAAAGGAGATGGGAGGGAGTAATACTACATTTACATGTAAGCAGCTATGGTGCTGAAGCTCAACACAGGCAAACAGTAACAGACCAGGAAACCAAGAAAAAAATAGTCCCCTGAGAATACATAAAGCCTTATAGCGGAATGAGACAGAAGTTAGTCACTGCTGCCTGGGAGGAACTGAAGAGAAAAGGGAGGGACAAAGAGGCAGGACTGACCACTAGCAAGCAAGGATTTTTAAAGGACACTGCAACAAACAAATCGAAAGCAGGGGGATGGCTTTAAGCACACAAGAGAAGTTACAGCAGGTCTTGAATGCTCGACCTAATAATATAGTCATGATGGCGGTTGACCTTTCTAGATACCATAGCAATGGGGCCCACTTACATCACTTCCTGATTAATTTAAACATATGAAAACAAACTAAATATCAAAATCAGGTAAGGGCTATGGGGTGGAGGGCATCCAGGTCTGTGACAAGGAAGACCTGGACTCAGAGTATTCAAGATTACTAGTAAGTAACCAGGCCATTACATCCTTGTCCTTCTTCCTCTTGCAGGCCTCTCTGTTAAACCTGGGCGTAGTCTGCATAGTGGGGCTACGCGGAGGGCCACGAAGTTGGAAACAAACTCCATGGAACTCCGTGGAGCTCCCCTATTCCGCCTGCCTCCAACCCCCTATTAAGATATAAGTTACAAGTAATTTAAAAAAAGTAAAAACCACTTACCTGTTTTCCGCGGCATCCCCGGGCTGCCCTCCTCCTCTTCCTCGCCATGCGGGTACTGCTTGAGAGAACTGCGCATGCGCGCGCCCGCACAAGCGCAGTTCTCTCAAGCAGTACCCATATGGCGAGGAAGAGGAGGAGGTCAGCCGGGGACACCGCGGTAAACAGGTAAGTGGTTTTTACTTTTTTTAAATTACTTGTAGCTTATATCTTAATAGGGGGGTGGAGGCGGGCGGCGGGCCAACACCACTCCACTGCGGAGTGTGCGGAGATTTGCCTACTCCGCGTACTCTGCGGAACGCGGAGTAGTCAAATCTCCGCACACTCCGGGGGTGGAGCGGAGTTGTCCGCCCACGGTTACTCTCTGTATGAGGAAATATCCATGCAGAAAAGCCTTAATTTTGAAAAATAAGGCAAACAGAAGTGATAATGCTGCACTTAAATTTTAATAAGTGGTGAAACAGAAAAACTATATTGCATTATACTTCATGCACTGCTGATAGAACATGTGACCCAAAATCAGCTGATAAAGTCTCTAACTTGCATCCTGGAATGAGACATGTGAGTGTGTGAGATATCCCTAGTGGCCGCAGAGTAGATGTCCTTATGTGAGGCTCCTTTAAATGCAGTCCAGGTTTTAAGTCACCTCATGGGGACCTGCCCTGAATGGATGAAGGAAGAGAAAGGTCCGCCATCTCATAAGATTTTGAGATAGCCAATTCTACCCATCTCGAGAAAGTTGACAAGGAAGAGTGAAGGCCTCTTCCAGAAATCCCATGAGTTACAAACAGCCAGTCCCTTCTTCGGAAAGATGATATTCTTTTGAGAGTGCCCTATGCAGGCTAGGGTACGCAAAGATGTTTGCTCTCCTGCAAAAGAGTTTGGAAAAATAGATAAAACAACGTCTTTTGAAAAATGATAGACACTTGGCACCTATCGCAGAAAAGAAGGACCATAGTCATAAAACCACCTTGTATGGCAGGAATTAAAAAAGAGTAAAGGGAGATAACAAAACTCCAATTCCACCCATCTGTCTGAATGAGCAGATGACCATCAAGAAAATAACCTTAACAGAGTTTCAGGTCTGCCAAAAGAAGAGTTTCAAAAGATAGACCCCAGAGGGATTTAAGCACCGGAGGGAGATCCTAGGATGGACATGGGGAATGGGCAACAGACAAACATCTGTGGAGAAGGGAAGCTAAATCTCATGCTAAAGTTGAGTCGGGACCAAGGAAGGCTTAGAAAGCTGCCAATTGGCTTTAAATCATTGAAACAGACAAACCCAGCAGAATATCAGCTCTTAAGAAATCCAAGATTTTATAAAATTTTAAAGTTGAAGAGTGTCTGGACTATTGAAGATTTTCTGCCACCTCCACAGAACAACCTGCCAATATGAGTCTCTAACTTTTAAATACCAGACCCCGAGGTTGTGATGTTTCATTGCAAATGAAGAGAGAGGGGGTAGGCTCAGAAGAGGTAAAGAGAGGGGAAATTGCCAAAGATGTTTGATAGGTAATTGAAGAAGAATCGGAAACTAAGGTGTCCTTGGCCAAGATGTAACTACTAATAGAACTTCTGCCTGATCCTTGCAAATCTTCCTTAGTACTTTTGGTGTAAAAGGAAATGGAGGGAAGCAATATAGAAAACCTGTCGACAAAGGAATGGAAAAAGCATCCCTCACCAAAGGCTTTTTGAAATGGGGTGAGAGAGAAGAATCACAAGAAAAGGAAATTCTCTTCCGTTGCAAATAGATCGATCCATGGCATTCTGAACCTCCGAGATATTTGAAGACAAATCTGGGGAAATAGACACATGGACACTGATTTTGGAAGCTGAGGCTCAGGAGGTCAGCAGACAGAGATTGGAGATTCTGATTTGCCCACAGACAAATCTCCTGGGAAAGGAGTGCCATGGCTGGAGACCCCATGAATCCCTGCTGAGTTATATAGGACCGAACCACTTGGTTGTCTGTTTGAACACACATGCTCTGAGAGTGAATCAAAGGGAAGAAATGGAGAAGAGCTTGTTTGACAGCTGTCAGTTCCTTCCAGTGGGAGGAGAGTGTTATCTGATGGAAAGACCACTTCCCCTAGGCATTGTGCTCCCCCAAAACTGCTCCCCAACCTCTATTAGTGGTGTCAATGACAAGTGTTAGAGCAGGAGGAGAAGCCAGAATATAGCCCTTGTCCAGATTAGCAGGCACCAACCCCCAATGAAGAACTTGTATGATTTCTGGGGTAACAGAAATTCAAGTCTCATATTACCTTGATACTGGGATCCAGAACTTGAGAAGATGTTGGATAAGGGGATACAAGTGTAATCAGCTCCAAGGCACTATGCTCAGAGTTGAGACCATCTCTCCCTAATTCTTCAGCCAGGTTCTTGCTAAGGTTTGAAGATTTCAGAGAAGAGCAGACAAATGAGATATCAGTTTCAATTTCCTGTTGGGAGTCAACCCCACTTGGTCTTGCACAGTACAAAATAAAGCTTCTTTGAACCTTAGGTTCTGAGTCAGAGTGAGGTGTTACTTTTTTAGTTTCACAGGAATCTGAAATTTTGAAGAACCTTGCAGACCCTCTCGACATCCACCTCCACCTTGGGAAGAGAGGAAGATCTAATTATTAAATCATCAAAGTAAGGGAACACCTTAATGCCATCACTATGAATGATACCTACCACTAGAGCCAAGATTTTTGTGAAAACTCTGGGAGTGGAAGAGAGTCCAAAGGGCAGAACCCGGAACTGGTAGTGGGTGCCACTGACAGGAATCCGGAGGAATTGTTGGAAACTGAGGAGAATAGGTATGTTCAGATAGGCATCCAAAAGACCGATGGAACACAGAAAACCTCCCATGCTGATCAAAGGCATTATGGATTGAAGGGATAACATTTTGAAAGTTTAGTGAGGTACATATTTGTTGACTCCCTTGAGGTTGAGGACTGGGCGATATTGCCCCAATGCTTTCTGCACCAGGAAAAGAATTGAATAAAACCCTTTGAGATCAGTAGAAAGATGAGATGAGGATTCACTTTTTAAACTTAAGGCAGAGGACTCCAGAGTTAAGATGTACTAAGTTCTGATAAAAGAACACCTCCCTTAAGATTTAAGGCTCACTCAGAGCGGAGGTATGGAATTTTTCAGGGAAATAAATTGGATTGATTAAAACAGCAGGACCAGGAAAAATAAAGGGGAACCCAGGTGCAATATTCCCCAGAACTAGACAGTACAGACTACTAAGGAGGCTGAAGAGGGAATGAAACCAGTCATTGAGAAAATGATTGAGCAGGGAATCCTTCAAGAGGTCCTTGGCAGTCTATGCAATTCTCCTGTAATGGGAATAAAGATACCAAGTGGCAAATGGAGAATTATAAAATTGTGGTTCCTTGCCGTGCTGTGGTACTGAATCCAGAAGTAATAATGTTCAAAACTCCAGCACAGGCAGAATGGTACACAGTTATCAACTTGTGCCAAGCATTTTTTCCAGTACCATTACAAACGGATTCACAGTTCCCCTTCTCATTTCAATTTTTGCATAAAGTTTTTGTGTGAGGCAAGATTCCACAAGGATATGCAGAAATCCCTTCAATTTTCTCCCAAATTCTTAAAAAGGAATGAGAAAGTTTGAGTTTTTCATGTAATTCAGCATATGCATAATCCTTTCTTAGCATCCAAAGCAAAAGAGGATTGCAAACTTGATACCATTGCATTGTTGAATCATTTGGTAGAAAATGGGCATAAAGTCTCCCCAACAAAAATGCAGAACGATGAGAAGGTAGTTATCTATCTCAGGCACCATATTGAAAAAGGTGTACAAAAAGTCTCAAAAGAATGTGATACGTTAATTCTGAAACTGAGTCCCCAACCATTGAGATGAAGGTTTGAATATTTCTGGAAATTGTTGGTTACTGTCGCCAGGGAACCCAAATTTTTCCCAGATTGCAAAGCCTTTAGTAAGGCAGACATGTAATGAAGTTCAAGATCCAGTTCTATTTGATGTTGAGTGCCTTGAATCTTTTAAGAAACTGAAAGAGAATTTTTGTCACATGCCCGCACTCAGGATGCCTGAACACACTATGAATTTATATTTGTTTTGCCATGAAAAAGAACGATTTGCACTTTCAATACTATTGGGTGACATATTGTTATTTGTTCCACTGACCACACTATACTATTTGTATTATTGACCTGTTCCCTGAATATTGTGATGAGTTGGCATCTAGTATAGGCCACTGTCACCTCTATAATTTCTTAGGAATTTATATTTGTTTTGCCATGGAAAAGGATTTGCACTTTCAATACTTGCTCAGAAACACAGAGGGCTCATGCATCCAATTACTTATTTTTCAGGAGTGTTGGACCCAGTTGCTGTAAGTCTTCCAGGATGTCTAAAAATGTTTACAGCAGTTTGCCTGGCAATGGAGCATAGTGAAGGAATTGTGATGGCCATACTTTAATTGTCTGTGTTCCACACTCTGTTGAAATCCTCATAAAAAGTACAAAAACACAGCACATAATAAACAACTGGTTGACGCGTTATGAATAGGCCAGGGCGGTATTGGCGGAGTTCCGCTACATGGAGCTACGCGAAGTGACCAAAAAACTATGCGGAGTTCCGCAAACAGCAGAGTGCATTGGGTTGCGTCGTTCGCACTGAGTTTTAGCGCCGGGTGTTTGTGCCGAGCTGGAAAATCAACATGAATGGCTTTCACGCAGACCGGGAAGCTGCGGCCGCTTGGGGACCATGGCATATCAAGGCTTATGATAATGGGACGCGCATCACTATTACTAATGTCTTCAAATGAAAGCACATTGATTCGTATATATCTGCATGAATGGTCTTGGATAGTAGCTGTGCTATTCGCATGAGAAGTGAATTCCCAACAGATTGTTCTGGTCCTCGGGGATCTGAGGATAAAGAATCTTGACTACTGATTTATACTGGATGAACCTTTTGTATCTGAAGCTGAAAACTTCTCAGAGCCTTGAAAAAGTCGTCTAATGCGACGGAACACGTGTCGGCTGTTTGTCAATTCAGATTGCACAAGTAATTGAACAATCTAAAAAGATTAAAGCATTTGGAACCATCAATCTCACATAATGACTTCATAATTTAGGAACATGTCTCACAAATTTGGACCTTTCTAATTGACGGACTATGTACTAAATAATTGGTGGTGCTCTGGACATTTATTATACTCTTTGTATATTTAAGGGTGTTTTCTTATATACTTTACGCTATTGGGTGACATAGTGTTATTTGTTCCATTGACCACACTATACTATTTGTATTATTGATTTGTTCCCTGAATATTGTGATGTGTTGACATCTAGTATAGGCCACTGTCACCTCTATAATTTCTTATGAATTTATACTTGTTTTACCATGAAAAAGGATTTGCACTTTCAATACTTGCTCAGAAACACAGAGGGCTCATGCATCCAATTACTTATTTTTCAGGAGTGTTGGACCCAGTTGCTGTAAGTCTTCCGGGATGTCTCAAAATGTTTGCAGCAGTTTGCCTGGCAATGGAGCATAGTGAAGGAATTGTAATGGCCATACTTTAATTGTCTGTGTTCCACACTCTGTTGAAATCCTCATAAAAAGAACAAAAACACAGCACATAACAAACAGCTGGTTGACTCGTTATGAATAGGCCAGGGTGGAGTTTGCTGAGTTCCACTACGTGGAGCTACGCAAAGTGAACAAAAAACTACGCGGAGTTCCGCAAGCGGCGGAGTGAGTTCGGTTGCGCCATTCACACTGAGTTTTAGCGCCGGGTGTTTGTCCCGAGCTGGAAAATCAGCACGAGTGGCACCATGCACAGCACAAGAGGGAACTGCTTCTTTCTGCCGCTCGAGTAGATTTTCTACGGATGGTTTATCAACGCGAGCAGTCGTGGTCATCCATGACCACCCGTATTGAGAAATCTCGCTGGAAAGTATTCTAGCATTGGATATTTCTTGCTCATGCTCTCCAACTTAAAATTGGTGAGCGTGAGCAAGGAAAGAACTCCAAACTCTGCGTGCTCCGCGGAGTGTGGAAAACACCGCACACTCCGCAAACGGAGCAGAGTTCACTGCCCAGGCCTAGTTATGAACAGGTAATACTTGGAGCAGAGAACATTTCAATTTGAAGGTGCACTTTCCTGAACCCAGCAACATTGCGTCTGATTTCAGACAAATGTGAAGGCAGGGAGAATATTGTTGATAACATGCTGGAGCATGATTGCATTGACATAACTGAGATATGCAAAAAGCCATGACCAGATATTAAGAAAGTCCCACTACAGGACTCATATTTGATAACTGTTTGTTGATGGCTCCTGTCTGAGAGATCCATATGAAGGATTGAGAGCTGGTTATGCAGTGTGTTTTGTTTCAGAAACATTGGAGGCATTCTCCTTACCAAATGTAACTTTAGCATAAATAGCAGAGTTAATTGTTCTAACAAAAGCTTGCTGCTTGTCAGAAAATTTAAATGTGACAATTTGTACAGATAGCCTGCATGGCTTTGATGCTGTGCATGATTATGGTCAACCCTGATCACAAAGAGGGTTAATGACTGTTAGAAACTGAGGGCCTGATTAACAAAGGTAAAATGAGATGTAAGTCTAACTTTACGACTTTCGGTGTTCTCAAAGGGCATTTACTATTCGTAAATGCACTTTGTGAATACCGAAAGTCGCAATGTTCAACTTTTGGTAATCTCAAAGGGCATTTACGAGTAGTAAATGCCTTTGTCGATACCAAAAGTCGTAAAGTTAGACTTTCGTCTCAGTCTACTTTTTGGAATCGGGCCCTGAGACTGTAGTTGGCAGAGGTATGAACCCTGTCCAAGTAGGGACCACAATCCTACTCAGGGTAAGTCAGTTACACACCAAAAACTAACTTGTGGTCGCCCTCTGGTAGCTTGGCACCGAGCAGGCAGGCTTAACTTAGGAAGAAAGGTGTAAAGTATTTGTGCACACAATACACAGAAACACAGTGAAAACACCACAAAAGGACTCTACATTACAGTTTAGAAAAATAGAGAATATTTGTATGAGTAAAACAAGACCAAAACAACAAAAATCCAGTAAGTAGAAGTCAATATATGAATTAATAAAGAATATGGGGGCAGATGTATGACCGTTTGCGACCGAAAAAATTGGTCAGCCCCATGTACAAACCATATTTTATGACTCACTAACCTATTTGCGACTCACAAAATATGGTTTGCGACTCGATATTAGGAAGGGGCGTGCCAAGGGAGTCCCATCCTAATAGCGAGTCTGACTGCAATGTATGATTGTTTTGCGACCGCATTTGCTGTCGCTAAACACTTGCAGTTTAACACCCTTTTCAAAAGGGTGGTAAGCCACTCGCAAACGGGAAGGGGTCCCCAGGGTACCTTCCCCTTTCTGAATGGGAGCAAAAATATTTTTTAAAAGCTGGCAGTGGCCCCAGGGACCACTGCCTGCCCTTAAAAAATGTAACTGAAAAGTTTTCTTTTCTTTTTAATTGCATCCCGTTTTCCTCTAAGGAAAACGGGCTGCATTTAAAACAAAAACTGCTTTATTAAAAAAGCAAATTGATTAGCTCAATGGGGTAACCCAGTAACATGCAGAACTTGGGGATAAGTACGTTGTGTGAACAGTGGTTCTGCCACCTTAATGCATTTCATTTCATGTCCCCCAAGGGTGGGACTATCAACAATGATTTAGTAACACACAACACTGATATTGTACACAGAAAGACAATCGATTTGAAAAAATGTTAATGTATTTGAAAAAATCATGTATTTTAAGATAATGACATAACAAGACACATATCAAACCTGCACAACAAACATAGGTGATTATCTACAATTGTGACATAAAAAAGTGATAGACTGACTGTATACATCTCAACAATACAAACTTTACATAGAAAACACAATACGTGGAACATCAATCTTTCTTTTTGTAGCGTTGTATTCACAGTAACAGAAACCCTAGCAAGACCTCCTTTAATGTATGGGTCTGATTGGGCAACAACGCTAGATTATGAACGTTCATAATACGTCACAGTCTATCACTTTTTTATGTCATGATTGTAGATAATCACCTATGCTTGTTGTGTAGGTTTGATGTGTCTTGTTATGTCATTATCTTAAAATACATGATTTTTTCAAATACATTAACATTTTTTCAAATCAATTGTCTTTCTGTTTACAATATCAGTGTTGTGTGTTACTAAATCATTGTTGATAGTCCCACCCTTGGCGGGACATGAAATGAAATGCATTGAGGTGGCAGAACCACTGTTAATAAAAAAGCAGTCACAGACATGGTGGTCTGCTGGCCCCAGCAGTCCACCATCTCTGTGAGTGCTAGCCATTCCCAATGGGGTCACAAATTGAGACTGCCTCATGAATATTAATGAGGTATGCAATTTGCAACCCCATTGGGAATCGCAAACAGTGTCTGAGACACTATTGTACATTCACTTTTGCAAGTCGCAATTTGACGCAATTTGCGACTCGCAAATGTGAATGTTCGTACATCTAGCCCAAACTGTTTTGTGGTGTTTAGAAGCAAAAAACACCAACCAGTGCTATCAGGTCACGTTTGACCGGGGCGATTCCAAACGTTTAGGCCAACCGCAATTGTGCTCTGGTCACATACAGGGACCAGCCTTAGCCCTCTGAAATAGTAATTTGGATGCATCAATGCTAAGGACAATGCGGAGAGCAGTGGAGGGGATGCATTGTTGTCAATACTCTCGAGGAAAGCGAGGTGTCGGTTCCAAGATGTGCAGCATCAAAAGTGCTTTGAGGGTGACAAACACTGAAGCGATGCATCGAAGTTGAACTGCTGGGTTGAAAGTGATGCATCAGCGCTGAGCCGAGCAACAGTAAAGATGTTTTGGTAGAGTATGGGCAAGTGTGAACATTGAAAGCAGCGTCCATGGATTGCCCTGTGCACTGGTGTGTGGACACTCTGTGTCCTGTATTCTATGCGTCCATGGCACGTCTATTAGAGGCCATGGATATGGCTGAGAGTTAGCCTGTTCAGCATACTGATGAGGTGCCTCACGTTGATATTAGTATGCTACAAACACAGTGGTCCCTCACAAAAAGAATAGGAGAGAAACAGTAAATATAGAAATGCAATGAAATCTATATTGCGTTGTCCAGCCGGACAAGGATACTTTTAATATTCCTTCCTTTTTCTGTGGCCGTCAAGAGGGAATGGAGGTAGCCAGCTGTCACCCACAACAAATGTTTATTCAGGAGACAGGCTCAAAATAACTAAATGGTTACAGTAAGAAAATCCTTATAGTAGCGCTTCCCTTGTACCATAGGTAGCGTCCCCAAGCTGCACTCGTGAAGAAACGTAATCTTCCAAAATCATTTTGTTATCAAGTTAAATTTATTATTTCTTTTCATAATTTTTCTTTTTGATTAAATGCATCCAAATTATATGTTTGTAAATATGTTCATCCATGATCAAAATTGTGCCCAATGCATTTCGGGCAACGCCCTTCATCAGGGGCTTGCTCCTACAAAAATAGAAGAAAGTGATTTGTAGAGTACACCTAAGGATAATTATCAAAGTGCTAATAACTAATACATCCAAGTGGAACTGTTGTGGCCATGCTTTCCATTTTCTGAATGTGCATGTGGATCTATGTATCAGTCCAAAAGAATCATGTTCATGCTCGTTTTGAAAGTGCAAGAAACAAAAAGAAAAAGAAGTCCGAAGTGTACATTTGTTAAAAGGTTAGGAAAAACCGTGCCAAAACCAGCGTGCTCACATGATTATTCGTGGTGAAAATACATACTTGTGACAAAATGCAAGGAATTAGAGAAACCAAGAATTCAAAAGAGTGTGTTCATAACAAATCGGAAAATTGGAAATCGGGCCGGAATTACTGTGCTAACGCAACTGTCCGTGATGCTAAAATGTTAGATAAGAATCGAGTGTGCCCAATGAAAATGAGATGGTGGCTGTTACATGCTCATAAAACCGATAACTTACTAAATTATGTACTATATTTACATCCGTCGGTTGTTCAGCCTAAAAAGTGAGAGCATGAAATTATGAAAAATAGTACAGTTTTAACCCGAACTACATATCTTTTGTACACGCTACCCTGACGTTTTTAAAGAATGTACAATTCAGACTTCTTTTTCTTTTCGTTTCTTGCACTTTCAAAACGAGCATGAACATGATTCTTTTGGACTGATACATAGATCCACATGTACATTCAGAAAATGGAAAGCATGGCCACAACAGTTCCACTTGGATGTATTAGTTATTAGCACTTTGATAATTATCCTTAGGTGTACTCTAGAAATCAGTTTCTTCTAATTTTGTAGGAGCATGCCCCTGATGAAGGGCGTTGCCCGAAATGCATTGGGCACAATTTTGATCATGGATTAACATATTTACGAACATATAATTTGGATGGATTTAATCGAAAAGAAAAATTATGAAAAGAAATAATAAATTTAACTTGATAACAAAATGATTTTGGAAGATTAAGTTTCTTCACAAGTGCGGCTTGGGGACGCTACCTATGGTACAAGGGAAGCGCTACTATAAGGATCAAAAATTACCTCATACTCAGGAGGATTTACCATTCCGCACCACCCGCTTGGATTAAGCATTTAATATTGTATTAAAAAGGAGTGCGTAGTCTTACCTAAAGGCCACAAAGTTATTACAGTAAGAAAATGCCAACTTTGTAAAAGTGGCATTTAGAGAATTGCAATTTAAATTCAACTTCACCATGAATTTTTAAATTGTGATTTCAGAGACACCAAATTTAGGGGTCCCATATTTTCCCAACTGGAAATTACACTTATAAAATGTAATAAGCCAATCCCACTATTATCCTATGTGAGAGGTTGGCCGTGCAGTAGTGGAAAACGAATTTAAGAGTATTTCACTACCAGGACATGCATAACGTACATTTCCTACTTTTTAAATACACTACATCCTGCCAATGGGATGTCCAGGGCCTACCTTAGGGGTGACCTATATGTAATAAAAAGGAAGATTTTGGCCTGGCTAGTAGGTTACCTTGCCAGGTTGGAATGAGAGTCTGAACTGAACAAACAGGCTCTGCAGTGGCAGGCCTGAGACATGTTTAAAGGGCTACTTAAGTGGGTGGCACAATCAGTGCTGCATACCCACTGATAGCATTTGATGTACAGGGCTTGGGCACATGTAGTGCACCTTACTAGGGACTAGTAACTAACTCAAATATGCAAATTGGGGTTAAAGCAATATTACCATGTTTTAAATAAAAAGTGCATGCACTTTCACACTGGTTAGCAGTGGTAAAGTGCCAAGATTCCAAAAGCCAGCAAAAACAAATGCAGCAAAAAGGAGAGGAGGCAGGCAAAATGTTTGGGGGTGACCCTGCAGAAATAGCCATTCCCAATTTAACCTCCATCCAGCCTACAGCCAGGGTAGACTAATCAATACATTGATTGACTTCCCTGCTTAGGCGATAGAACATGGATAATAGCTCACTACTGCGGGGGCACTTGTCAGTTCTAAGCCTCACTGTACTGAGTTGGATCCCTCTGTCTATACTCTCCTGAGCTACTGTACTGACCCATAGGGAAGCTTCTCCTCATCTGTAGACTCCATATGTGCAGGTCCTCACCTTACTTTGCTCACAGATGCATCCCAGTAGTCAGACAGTACCGCCATGGCATCTAAGTGATGTGGCCAATTCCATCTCTTGGGTCTGACTTCTGTCCCTAACCCAAGGAAATCTCTGTTCACAAGGACAACAACCAACAGAGGCCACTAACAGCTGTCAGTGTCCAGAGCCAGACCCCAGACCATCTAGGGGACTCAGACCTCTGTGGTTTATCAGAGTGGGGGGCAGTAGCCCCAGGTGCCTTTCACCCTTCTTCTACTCCACCTCCCACCAGTTCAGAGGTGGTACCCTGACACTGGTCTCTCAGCTTGGGGTCTGTACCCTGAGGTTGAACAGGTGACAGTAGTGAGCTCTCTCTCACCCTG
The DNA here is from genome assembly GCA_963921515.1 of Calotriton arnoldi. Lineage (NCBI taxonomy): Eukaryota > Metazoa > Chordata > Amphibia > Caudata > Salamandridae > Calotriton > Calotriton arnoldi. The sequence goes on along the minus strand of CAWUFW010015372.1, from coordinate 339,744 downwards.
CCCCTCCATCTGGGGTCTTGTACACTGCGTCTGGGAGTGGTATCCTCAGAACACTGGACTGTCAGGGCACCCTGGGCAGCTGCTTCTCTCAGTTCACCTGACACCTGGGTAAACTAATTCCCAAGAATGCAGCCTATAGGCATCTGGGGTCTATCTATGACCCTCCTCTGGGTCACTTCCCCATCCCACTCCATGGATACCAGGGCCATAGGGCAGAAGAATTCCAGCCCCTGGGACTATGTCACTCTACACACCTGACCTGTGTACTGCTCTGGGGAAACTAGCCTTTCCACAAACATGGTCTGTCTAGCCCCAGTGTCCCTCAGAGCTGTGACTGGGACCCCATTCACTTTCACCTGGTGGAAGTGATGACTTCCGCTGTCAGTGATCATCAACTCACCCTCTGAGTGCACCTCTCAGCTAATGGAGGTCATGGCATGGCCTATAGTCTGCCCGAGGGGACTACTTTGCCCTAGGGCCACATTGGTCACCCATGTAGAGATACTACAAGTGGGTGGTTTCTTAGGACAGACAGAGCCCCCCTGCTTGTGTCCTAGCTGGGAACAATCAAAGCAATGGGCCTGGAAATGGGGTGCTCTAGGCCACCACCTCCTCTCTGTTTCTCAGAAGGGACATTGGAACCTTTTTCTACCCTTTACCCTGGGACCGATCTGTGTCTCCCTTGACCTCCCCCTCACTCTGCTGGGGGATCCTGAACCACCCTTCTTGGGGTCACTCCCAGGTACCTTCTTTTGGACCCTGGTGCTGATCCAGAGATCCGCCTCCCTATCAAGTTCCCTGGGATCAGTAAACTGACTATCAATCAGGTGTTGGAGCAGATCTGAAAAACAAAGACTGAACATGTGTTCCCTTGCAACCAAATTGTAGGGCCTCTGATAATCCTTGACTTCACTGCCCTTCACCCAACCATCCAGTGCCTTGCAAAAAGACTCAACGCAATCCACCCAGGTCTGTGGGTATAGTTTCACACTGTCCCTAAACGTCTGCCTGGACTTCTCTAGGGACAAACCATGTTTCCTGATTAGGGCTTCCTTCAGGGAGGGGTACCTCATCCTGTCACTCCCCTCTAGCACCAGTAGGGAGTCCCTCCCCTCAGTATGGGTACGCTTCGACAGACTAGCCCCCCAAACCACCTCAGGGATCTTGTGCATCTGCAAAGCAATCTCATAACCCTCAAACCATCTGTCGATATCATCTCCCACTCCATAATCAGGCGCCAGATCCTTAGGTATGTCTACTCTCTTATCAGAGGACACTGATGAATTTCTGCCACCATCTTGGTTGGACTCAGCCCTCCCGGCCTTCATGTCCAGATGCTTCAGGTTCAGCTCTTGAGCCAACAACATTTTCTTTTCCTCTGTTACCAAACTTCTTTCCTTCAAAGTTTGCTCCTTTTCAAACATAAGCTTAGCTAGCTCCCATTTCAATTTCCTTTCCTCTCTCCTGTCCTCCAGCTACACTGGGGTCAGGCCTGTAGATGATATGCTGCTCCCTGACTGGAGGAAAAATACTGCTCCTTGCAGGCTGGTGGCCCCCTGCCCCACATACAGTTCCGATTCTCCAGTGAATCCTGGGTCAGCTCCTCATCATCCTTAATCTCCTGCTCATCCTCTTCTGAGCAAAAGAACATTTGATGGACAGAATGCAGAACAATGTCATACATTCACCCTAGTACAGAGATCTGGGCCTAAATCCATTGTTTTTCTGCTCCCCATGCCATTCCAGTTTAGACCCAGCCAAATGAAAATCAGTCTTGACCCTGTTCCCCATGGGAACAGTCCATCCCGAACTGCCAGGTTAGGTCCTTCCTGGACTGGAAAAAAGCAATTGTTTATTTTGCATTTGTTGCCCTAAGTGGGAAGGGTATGCCCAGATGTGGGTCCTGTGCTCACTGCACAACTGGATTCAGGCTAGCCTGACTAATGAGGGGTGATGCCCCGAAACCAGTCCCAGGATTCTTGTTTCCGGTCCAGGGGGGACCTGGCTTGGCAGTTTGGGCTGGACTGTTCCCATAAGAAACAGGGTCGAGTGATTTGCATATGACTAGGTCCAAACTGGGGTGGCATTGTGAGAAAAAGAATGGTGGATTAAACCCAGATCCTTGTGACTGGGGTGAATGTTTGCATTTTTCAGCAGTCCATCAATTGTTTCATTTGCATTACTCTTCTGGGGTCACAGGCCCTTCATTGCGAGGTTCTGCCCAGGCCCTCAGCACCTTTTTCAGCTCCACCTTCCTTGTGAAACCTTTAGAAGACTGCTCAAACCCCTTACAGAAATCCTTGAGCTGGACCATAGTGTAGGTCTTTAGCTTGGCCAGTTCAAAATCTATTTTTGCAGGTGCAGTTGCTGCTTCTCCAGACCGAGAGATGATATTGGAAAAAATTGCCAAACAGTGGAAATTTAAAAAGGCCTGAATTGGTCTGAGAAATGGATAGTAGTGTACACCAATCACTGTTTGCACTGCACAAATATAAGTTCTGTCCTCATCGCTGATCACCAGTGTTAGAAATTGAGTCTCTAGATGGCAGAGGTATGCAACCTGTTCAAGTAGGAACCACAATCCTAGTCAGGGTAAGTCAGTTAGACACCATAAATTAAACTGTGCGCACACAATGGTAGCTTGGCACAGAACAGGTAGGCTTAAAGCAGGAGGCTAAGTGTTGGAAAATGAGTCATTAGTTGTGTGGCCTGCACAAGTAATGGGTCTACATTTTTCCTCCACTGGGAAACAAACATGTAATTGTAGTGCTTGAATCTCATGGGGTAGCATTGCAAAGCAGTACAAGTCCTACTCAAGGGAGGTGGTGTGGGCTAGTAATCACCATTCACATATTCACAATAATATGATTCAGTAAATGGTTGTCAAGTCTGTGCTTTTTCTTGTGAAAAAGGAAAAGTACATTTATTACATACCCACTACTCAATAGTATGCAGAAACTTACAAATAAACACAAGCTGATGAAATTACTATTGGATGGCATTGCGTAATTATTCTTACCTCTCCTTAAAGAGGGGGGTCTAGTATCACAACTCACATGTGTAACCATTATCTTGTCCCTTAATGCCACGAGTTGAACATGCTTAGATTAAAAGCACTTAATACTGGCACCAAAGCGAGTGGCTGTCCACACCATTATTATAACAAGCATTTAATCATAGGAATAAATGTAATAAATACATATAACCATGACTGAGGGCACCTAATACTGGCAATCTTTAATCACGAGTGGCTGTCAGTCTCATTATTCAAATAAAGCACTAGCAAGAATCAATGTCTAAGCATGACTGGGAGTGCTGTGTACTCATCATAACTGTCAACATGAACAACACAATTCAATCACATTTATAATTCCACACTGTCCATTTATAATCAGTGACCTAGAAGGTCCATGCAGCCTACACTTTGAAAACATTCAACATACAATACTGTCTTTTCAACATAGGCTCTGAAGGACACCACTTCTGTAATCACCTCACATGTAATTACAGCCTTTCAACCATAGAGGTTGTCTCTCAACATGAAAATTCCCATTGAACATTTCCATTTTCAGGCCACAGCCATTGCGGCCTCGCCCCCCCAATCCGACACTAAAGAACAAAAGTTCGGGCATAGGAGGTGCTTTAAAACAAGACAAAACTCTTTGGGGGGGTTATCTCTTCAATGTCCCCCTAAACTTAGGGTGGGGACTGGTGAATTCCTTTTGGGGGGAGGCTGCCTCACTTTTCTTTGTATTCTGAGTGGCCATGTGCAGCGCTTTACATTTTCTCGGGGGCCCGGTCTCCCCCCAGGCACACTGCATGCATTTGTCCAGGTGGGAGAGCAGCTCAGGGAGTGCACTTGCCGGCTACCCGCATTGCCAGCACACTTACGTGCTGACGCAGGATCCGGCACTTCATTTTGGTGTGCCCGCTTCTGTGGGCAGACGTGGGCTGTGCTGACGGCCTTCTTAGGGCCCAGGGATGGGGTCCTGGGCCTGTCCCTCCTTCCACGGGGGAGCGCGATGGCACCCACTGCAGCACTGGCCTCTTTGGGGCCTAGGGATGGGGTCCTGGGCCTCTTCTTTTAAACCCAGGGAGTGCAATGGCGCTCCCTCACACCAGTCTTCTCCTTGTCTTCGGGGCTCAGGGATGAGGTCCTGGGACCATTCCTCTTTCACTGGAGGAGCGCGATGGCGCTCCCTCCATTCAGTGCATTCTCGGGGTCCAGGGATAGGGTTCTGCCCCCACTTTCTCCCCACAGAAGAGAAGAACGACAGTACTTCCATGATGATTTTCTTTTTGGGGGCAGCCTCCGGGGGCCTGGCCCCCTCAGAGGATCAAAATGCATCTGGCAGCAGAGCTCTACTCGCTCATGCCTGGTGGTTGGGGGTCAAAGGTCACAAGAATTTCAAACTGCGATAACTGGGGCTCTGTTCAATCAATCAATCAATCACGGAATTTGTAGAGCGTACTACTTACCCGCAAGGGTCTCAAGGCGCTGGGGAAGAAAAAAGGGAAGAAAAAGGGGGGGGGGGGTGCCACTACTGGTCGAACAGCCAGGTCTTGAGTAGCCTCCTGAAGGTCAGCAGGTCTTGGGTCTGTCGTAGGCTGAGTGGAAGGGTGTTCCAGGTCTTGGCGGTGAGGTGGGAGAAGGATCTGCCGCTGGTGGTGGTTCTTCGGATGCGGGGGATGGTGGCGAGGGAGAGGTCGGCGGAGCGGAGCTGGTGGTTGGGGGCGTAGAAGAAGAGCCATCTGTTGAGGTAGGCTGGGCCGGTCTTGTGGAGTGCCTTGTGTGCGTGGATGAGGAGTTTAAAGGAGATTCTCCTGTCGATGGGGAGCCAGTGCAGGTTTCTCAGGTGGGGGTGATGTGGCTGTGGCATGGTACGTCGAGGATCAGGCGTGCCGAGGCGTTTTGAATGCGTTGCAGTCGTTTGATGAGCTTGGCTGGGGCTCCCGCATAGAGGGCGTTTCTATAGTCGAGTCTGCTACTGATGAGGGCCTGGGTGACTGTTCTTCTTGTATCTGTCGGGATCCACCTGTAGATCTTGCAGAGCATGCGGAGGGTGTTGAAGCAGGAGGAGGAGACTGTGTTGACTTGCTTGGCCATGGAGAGCGTTGAGTCTAGGATGACTCCCAGGTTGCGTGCGTGGTCGGTGGGTGTCGGGGCTTCCCCCAGTGTCGTAGGCCACCAGGAGTCGTCCCAGGCTGAAGGGTTGGAGCCGAGGATGAGGACCTCCGTCTTGTCCGTGTTCAGCTTTAGTCGGCTGCTCTTCATCCAATCGGCGACGGCCTTCATTCCTTCGTGGAGGTTGGATTTGGTGGTGAGGGGGTCCTTGGTGAGGGAGAGGATCAGTTTAGTGTCGTCGGCGTAGGAGATTATGTTGAGGTCGTGCTGTCGGGCGATGCGTGCGAGCGGGGCCATGTAGATGTTGAACAGTGTCGGGCTGAGGGATGATCCCTGGGTTACGCCGCAGATGATCTCGGAGGCTTCGGATCGGAATGGGGGGAGGCGGACGCTCTGGGTTCTGCCGGAGAGGAAGGAGGTGGTCCATTCCAGGGCCTTGTCTCGGATCCCTGCATCGTGGAGGCGTGCGCGTAGAGTGCGGTGGCAGACAGTGTTGAAGGCGGCGGAGAGGTCCAGCAGGATGAGGGCTGCGGTCTCACCGTTGTCCAGCAGGGTCCTGATGTCGTCGGTGGCGGCGATGAGGGCAGTCTCAGTGCTGTGGTTGCTGCGGAACCCTGACTGGGATGGGTCCAGGATGCTGTTTTCTTCGAGTTATCGGGTTAGCTGTCTGTTGACGATCTTCTCGATGACCTTGGCTGGGAAGGGAAGCAGGGAGATGGACCGGAAGTTCTTGAGGTCTCTCGGGTCTGCCTTGGGTTTTTTGAGCAGGGTGTTGATCTCGGCGTGTTTCCAGCTCTCTGGGAAGGTCGCGGTCTTGAAGGAGAGGTTGATGACGTTGCGCAGGTGGGGTGCGATGGAACTGCTGGCTTTGTTGAAGATGTGTTGCGGAAAAGGGTCTGATGGGGAGCCAGAGTGGATTGTGCTCATGGTCTTGATGGTGTCATCGATGTTCACGTTGGCCCAGGCTGGCAAGGGGTCGTGGTCGATGGTGTGCGGCGAGTCTGGTGTGTCGTGTCTGTTGGGGCTGTCTGGGTGTTGAAGCGGTCGTGGATGTCGGTGATCTTGCGGTGGAAGAAGGTGGCGAGGGAGTCACACAGGGCTTGCGACGGCGGGATGTCGTTGGTGTTGGAGCTGGGGTTGGAGAGTTCCTTCACGATGTTGAAGAGCTCCTTGCTGTTGTGTGCGTTGTTGTCGAGGCGGTCTTTGAAGGAGATCCTCTTGGTGGCCCTGATGAGGTGATGGTGGTTGCGGATGGCGTCTTTGTGGGCTGCGTGGCTGTCCGGTGTCTTTTCACTGTGCCATTTCATCTCTAGTTTCCGGCAGGTACGCTTGGATGCTAGGAGTTCCGGGGTGAACCAGCTGGCTCTCTTGATGGTGTCTCTGTAGGTGGGTTTTTTCAGCGGGGCGAGGGTGTTGGCGCAGTCGTCAATCCATCATCTGAGGTTGTGGGCAGCGTTGTCGGTGTTGGAGAGGTCGGTGGGTGGGCTGAGAGCGAGGTTTGCCTGTAGTTGGTCTTCTGTGACTTTGCTCCAGCAGCGGCATGGGATCTGTTGGGTGCGGTGGTGTGTGGTGGGTTTCTGGAAGGTGAAGTGGATGCAGCGGTGGTCGGTCCAGAGGAGTTCGGTGGTGTGGCTGAAGGAGACATGGGAGCTTGAGGAGAAGACGGGGTCGAGCGTGTGGCCGGCGGAATGGGTCGGCGTTGTGACGAGCTGTCTCAGTCCGAGGTTGGCGAGATTGTCAATCAGGGTGGTGGAGTTGCTGTCATTGTTGTTCTCCAGGTGAAAGTTCAGGTCTCCGAGGAGGATGTAGTCGGTGGAGGTTAGGGCAGGCGAGCTGATGAAGTCGGCGATGGAGTCGCTGAACTGGGGTCGGGGTCCGGGGGGTCAGTAGACGAGGGTGCCTCTTAGGGTGGTGTTGGGGTCCGTGTGGATCTGGAAGTGCATGTGTTCGGCGGTGCTGAGAGTGTCGTCAGTGCTGGTCGAGACCCTGATGGTGTTCTTGTGGACGATGGCGATTCCTCCTCCTACTCCGTTGGTGTGGTCTCTGCGGGTGATCTTATAGCCGTCTGGGATGGCTATGGTGATGTCGGGTGCGGAGGAGTCGTTCATCCAGGTCTCTGTCAGGAAGGCGGCGTCCGGGGATGATGTGTCGAGCAGGTCCCAGAGCTCGACGGCGTGTTTGCGTGCGGAGCGGGTGTTCAGTAGGATGCATCGGAGGTGGTTGGGGTCCTTCTTGGCGGGCGCTTCGGCGGCTCTGAGGCTGGTGTAGCTGCAGTTCCGGCAGGTGAAGGGATCATGAGTGCGTTTCGGGGCGGCCTTGAAGCAGGTGTGGGTCCGTCCAGGGTTGAGAGCGTGGAGTGTGCTGGCATCGTAGCGGCGGCGATCGTCCTGGTGGGTGCAGGGGGCACGACGACCAGGGGTCCTGGTGCTGGGCGCGGTCCAGGCGCGGACGGGCGCAGACGGGCTTGCCTTAGGCGCGCCAGCGGCGCGGCCGCGCAGCGGGCGCCATATATGGGGAGGTGGGAGGGAGGAGCAGCTGGGAGGCGGGAGGCAGGGGCAGCAAATTGTCGGTGAGGGGGGCGGGGCCGCAGGGGACGCAGCAGCAGGAAACGGGAGCAGCGAGGGACACAGAACCGGGCACGGAATCAGGGGCACACAAGGGGAAACAGAAGGCAAAATGGGCACAGAATCAGGGGCACACAAGGGGAAACAGAAGGCAAAATGAGCACAGAATCAGGGGCATACGGGGAAACACAGAAGGCAAAACAATCGGGCGCAGGGACAGGGGGCACATGAGGGGAAACAGAAGGCAAAGGGCACAGAGTCAGGCACACAAGGGGAACAGAAGGCAAAGGGCAAAAGGGCAACAACAGGAAAAACGGGCTATTATGACCATCTTGGTGTTGTTTTGATTTTGGCTGCAATACCTAACAGTCTAGGGACTCTCTTCAGGCCTCCTGGCCTCCCCAGGTGACAGGTTTTGCAGGGAGCTGGTTTCACAGGCTCCCAGCACCAGCCAGCCTCTTGCCTTACTCTCCTTCTGGGCCTCTCTGCTCATTGCTCAGAAGCCCAGTCTTCCCCCCAACTGATCCTCAGTGGGGTAAGGCGACCAGCATCCCTGGTCTTTGGGGAGTGCATCACTGGTCCTGCAGTCAATCAGAGACAGAGGGCCATATTATCAAGAACGGCGTTAAAATTATCGCCGCTTTAGCGGCAGAAAACTGACGCTAAAGCGGCGATAATGGGCTTGATAATATGCCCTTGAGAATTCCAATAGAAGCCCATGTTGACACCAGAACTTGGGCTTCTATTGGAATTCTCAAGGGCATATTATCAAGCCCATTATCGCCAGTTTTCTGCCGCCAAAGCGGCGATACTTTTAACGCCGTTTCTTGATAATATGCCCCAGAGTCCTTAGTGCAGAGGACAGTCAGGTGGTTCCTTCTTCCAATCGTCCACGGCGTCATCCTCCAGTTCCAGTGTTCATTAAAAAAGCATATCCAAGAGAGTTCTCCCTCCTAAACAATACCTTTTAAGGGGAGAGGGTGGGAGGTACCAGCAGGGATGAACCTCTGGCTTATCCTTAGGTGCCACATCACCTCTCTGTCCCTGTTTCAAACTTCCTGCGCAGACTTCTGGGATACTTCAAGATGAATTCACACAAGAGTCACTTGCAATATGGGCTATGGTGGTCTCAGCTCCTCCTTTGCTGACATCAATTCCAGCGCTCTCCCCCAGAAAATCTTTGAAGGATCCCACCCTCTGGTGTGACTCCAGAGGTCTAGGCTCCCTCCTTTGTTGAGTGGCCTGGGGCAGACCCTCTTCCTGGCACAGGATGACAGCTGGCTGATTGTTGCAGAGGAATTTCGCCCATTCCCTTCCTTCTGGAGATTTGACCTAAATACTGTCAAATGCTTGCTTTGATGGGCGAGGCCTTTGTTCTTGCAGCTGGGGAGAAAAGTAATTAACCCAGCCAGCAGGGTCACAAAATGCCTGGGCTCTGATCCTGAGCTGAGTCAGAGAAATATGATATTCCTTGATGACCCATAAGCTGTACCAATATGCTTTTGGACTTCACAGAATAGTTCTATACACACACAAATTACAGCGTGCATTTGTGTGACCCTGGAGCCTGCAGACCCCAGGCAACTGGAGCTGCGCCCTAAGGCATCCTTTCCCATAGGAGTATAATAGAGTGTCACTAAATTCAGACAGTAAAGCACACTGACTTTCTCTACATGTGTACCCCCATTACAAGGCCTTTTCCAGGTGGCCATAGTGTGTTGTGTGCCAGGCTACCTGTGTGCAGTTCCTGGGCTGCGCACGACATGAGCCTCCTGTGCACAGTCCTCACACGTGTGCACACGTATCCACTTGTAACAAGCCCAAGGCCACTTAACCTGGCTGAGTTGCTGCAGCCTTATCTCACAAGGCAGACACTGGCGGTAAACATGAGCAGTCCATTTTACCATAAGTTTACCATGGTTGAGTCCCAGGTTATGAGGCTTAACAAAATCGGGTGACCAAAAAGCATAAAATCCAGGTGGATTAGATGGTCAGAGCCACCTTCTCACACACAGTGTAAAGTATTTGTGCACACAACACACAGTAACACAGTGAAAGCACCACAAAAGAACACCACAACAGTTTAGAAATATAGAGAATATTTTTCTGACTAAAACAAGACGAAAACAACAAAAATCCAATAAGTAGAAGTCAAGATACACATTTTTAAAGAATAAACTGCTTTGTAGTGCTTAGAAATTAATAGTGCCAATTGGGACTATCTAGTCACGCTTGACCAGGGCGAATCCAAAAGTTCAGGCTGACTGCGATGGAGCATGGGTTGGATACAGGGACTAGCCCTGGGCTGCTGAAACAGTACCATGGATGTGTCGATGCTGAGGACGATGCGGAGAGCAGAGGAGGTGATATGTTATTGTCAATCCATTCAAGAAAGGTGAGGAATGAGTTCCGAGCTGCGCAGCATCAAAGGTGCAATGATGGCTGAGGGAGGGAAACACTGAAGGGGTGTGTTGAAGTTGAATCACTGGGTTGAAAATGATGGATCAATTCCTAGCCTTGCAACGTCGAAGATGCTGTTGTAAAGCCTCAAGGTGATGTGAGGTTCTCGGTCTGTGCAGCAGCAGTGATACATCAGCATCGAGGGAGATGTGCCAATTCTGATAGGCGCAACATCTTTGTTACATGGATTTTCAGAGATGCAGCACTTTAAACTAACTTCCAAGGGCCCAGGACTGGATTGTACCACTCGGCAGAGTAGGACTCACAGCAGACAGAGTCCAGTTGCTGGTTGCAGGGTGAAGTCTGTGATATCCCTGAGACTTTAGAAAGAGGAGGCAAGCCAACAAGCTCTGGGAGATACATTGGTTCTAGGATGAAGAGATTCAGGTCCAGTCCTTCTCACTCCCAGGCAAGAAGCAGCAGGTCAACACAGCAAAGCATTTGTCAAGCACTGACCTGTTATCCCATGGAGACATAATGTAGACCCAGGCTGCTGATTCCAATCTCCACCTGGACGTCCAAGCTCTATCCATGATTCTACATGGCTAGCACAGGGATGAACCAGGGGAAAGGGGATTGGATGAGAGAGAGAGATCATGGTTTTGCAACACGCCATCTGTGTTTGGACTGGACACCTCCTGTAAAATAGAGTTACTGGTTACCAAATTACACTACACTACACTATGGTGCATGCTGTGCACAAGGGTTACAGCTCTATGCTCCTGTGATTATCCACTTTCCCGTTTTTGTCTCTCTCAGGACCTCAATGGGTTCCCAGGAGTCCCTAGTAGAACCCTGCAACAAAAGGAATGGTAAACTAACGTGGGTTTCCTTAGTGCAGACAAGCCCCTCCCTCAGCACTATCACCTACCTATGTTTCTATGTTGGGGATGAGCGTAATTGAAATCCTGCTAATGTGAGTGGTTAATGCACAAGAAAGAAGCTCATGTGACAAGACAGAACACAATATAAATATACAGTGTTAATTTCCTTAGGTAACAACAATATGAGATCTTACTGTTATAAATGCATTAAAAATTGCTTTAGCACAGAACTTTGCCAATGTCACCCATATTATATACAAGAATCAAGATGGTTCACAAACTGTTTCCTCACTGTAGAAAGTACCACCAAGCACTATCAACACCAAGCGCTATGATCATTGCACAATTAGTTGTTGCATAGGCACACATATAGATACACAGTTATCTTTGGAGATATGCTCCTAAGTTACGGGCAATGACAGTCAACACTGGAGACGTGCTCTTAAGTTGCGAGCTATAACACAGATTGATATGCAAGTAACAGTGACTGTTCATGAACAAGAGAACAAGTGTGGGCAATCACTTGGTAATTAGTAACCATTCAAATAATGCGGGCAAACACAAGTGTTCTATAAGCAACGAAATGTGCTGTTCTCAGCACAATTGTCGTGAAAGAAGTGGTAAGTATTACAGCTTTTGTCTAAGCAAGCAACGCAGCTTATTACCACTACAGGGATGGCTGACTTTGTTTGTTTTCCCTTCAGGTGCGGCACTGCGGGAAGCCAGGAGAAGCTGAAGGCACAGACCAGCTTGCAGTCCTATTTCGCCAAGATCATCTGGCCAGGCACGTGAAGGCCGGCAAATACACTATTGTGGGAGCTAAAGAATGCTCTGCTGCATTAATGGGTCTCCAGGCAGCAGTCACTGCGCTCGAGAACGGGCATGGTTTATAAAGCCATTGCTTCTGGTACCGCCTGTTAAGCCCTCACGAGACTTGCAGGTCTAGTCCTGTGAACATTCACAAGTACAGTCAAAACCCTGCACTAGTAACAAGCATTGGCAAAAATAAAGCATTGCACCACACAACACACATTGGACAATGCAAACATTAACAGCCTTTGGCCAACATTAGTTTCACAAAAAGCATTCTGATTCCCAGTCAGTGGAGGCATCAGTTACCCACACTCCTGTGTGTCTAAGGTACAAAAGGTCAAGCATTAGCTGGCCTGCAGACTCGACAGCAGTTCACAAAAGTGGCAGTCCCTCCTGGCAGCACAGCAGTCCTTCTTCCTAGTGGAATGTCTTCAGTTCCAGAAGTGTTCTGATTTGGTGGTGTCAGAGGTTCAGTACTTACACCCAATTGGGCCTTTGAAGTAGAGAGACTTCAACGAGATGCATTTGAAGTGCACAAGACCCTGCCTTTCCTGCCCTGGTTCCAGACTCACTACAAGTAGGTATGCAGCCCTTTGTGTGGGGGCAGGACACAGCCCTTTAAGGTGTAAGTGTCAACTATTCCCTCCCATTCTCCTCGGGATGACTCATGAGCATGTGTATGGCCACTCAGATGACCCTACCCTCCCTTTGTGTGTGGCTGTCTAGAGGGAAAGGAGGAAGCCAGCTATCACCCACTCCCGATGTATATTCCAGAGACAGACAGAAGGCACCAAATGATTACAGTAAGAAAACAGCAGCTTTCTAAAAGTGCCATTATCAAAATTGCAATTTAAAACCAACTTCACCATAAGTTGTGTTTTTACATTTTAATTCCAGAGACACCAAATTTGGGGATCCCATCTTTTCCTAATTGGAAATTACACTTATAAAATGTAGTAAGGCAACCCTAATGTTATCCTATGGGAGAGATAGGCTTTGCAGTAGTGAGAAATGAATTTAAGAGTATTTCATTATCAAGACACGTAAAACTTAAAGTACATGTCCTACTTCTTCAATACACTACACCCTGCCCATGGGCTGTCCAGGGCTTAATTAGGGGTGACCTATACATAATGCCTGGAAAGTAGGTTATCTTGTCAGGTCGAAATGGCAATTTAAACTGCACATACAGGCTCTGCAGTGGTAGGCCTGAGACATGTTTAAAGGGCTACTTAAGTAGGTGGCACAATCAATGCTGCAGGCCCACTAGTAGCATTTGATGTACAGGCCTTGGGCACAACTAGTGCACTTTACTAGGGACTTGTAAGTAAATCAAATATGCCAATTGTTGATAAACCAATGTTACTATGTCTTACAAAAAGAACACATGCACTTTAGCAGTCGTTAGCATTGGTAAAGTCCCCGGATTCCTAAAGCCAGCAGAACAAATTCAGCAAAAAGTGGAGGAGGAAGGCAAAAGCTATGAGGGTAACCCCGAAGAAAGGGCCATTTCCAGCAATGACATCTACGGGTACTCCAATTAAAAACAGCATGTACATATTGGATTTGTTGGACACAATTCAGGAACCAAAAGAAGTGGCAGTTGTGAAGAGCCAAGCCCATAAGGGTAGCAAAGATTTGGTCCCATTACGGAATAAGTATTCTGAACAAATTGCAAGGTACTGTGCCTCACAGGAAAGACAATGATTCAGGAAAGTGAAGTTGAGAATTTTGCAAATGATAATGCTACACAGAGTTCAAACAACATAAAGTGTTTCTTTATAGATTCATTGCTGCCGTGTTTGATTGAGCTGAGAGATCTACAAGAAGATGCTCTTGAGGATGAAAAAATAAAATGGATGAAATTGGGTTACAAATAGAATTAGCAGGATTTGTATGCCAATAAAGATCAAAGGTATATTCTCCCTGATTTGATGTTAAAGCCCCTGTGTACCTATTTGCATAATCAAGCTCATACAGAGAGAGGTAGCCTAATCAGGTTATTCAAAAAGTATTGGGACAATGCAGGTTTTTGACATGTTGCTGAAGATGTATGTAATTGCTCTTTAGTTTTGTCATGCAAACAATCATGGCAAAAAGACTGTTACTATCATGAATCACATTGGCAAATCAGAGCTCCAATTTATGAGATTGCAAATGTATTTTTTTGAAATTCCACTTTGCAATGGCCTTATCTATATCTTGATAGTTGTCTGCTTGTTCTCTAAATGGGTCGAGGCATTTCCAGCTAGGAGAGAAAATAGCCTTACAGTAGCCAACTTGTTGTTGAGGGAGTTAATACCACAATTCGGCCTCCCGACTCGTGTTCAGACTGATCATGGCCCCCACTTCAAGAATGAAGTGCTACAGGTGATCTGTACAGCTTTTGAGATAAAGCAAAGATTCCATTACCAACCACAATCCTCTGGTATGGTGGAGAGGATGAATGGTACTCTCAAGGACAAACTGGCAAATGTCTGTGCCTCGACAGTTCTGAAATGAACTGATGCACTTCCCCTTATGCTGATGAATTTTAGAAGTATTCCAAACAGGAAGATAGATTTATTCTCCAATGAAATCAGGGTGGGTAGAGCAAAGAGACTTGTACATGTACCATCAACTGCGCTAGTTCCATTAACTGATTATATTTTTCTGGATTATTCCAAATGTCTGGCAGATGTGGTAAAATCTGTCTCTCGACAGGTGGATGCAGTCACAGATAACTACAGACATATGCCCTGTCACAATTTAAATGCAGGGTACTGGACTTTTTATCCATAGACATGTCCTCCATGGGTTCCTAGAAGAAAGCTGGAATGACCCATTCAAGTTATCCTGACGACAAATAGTGCAGTCAAATGTGCTGGAGTGCCTCACTGGATCCACATTGCTCATACAATGAGAGTTAGAGCAGTGGAAACAGTGGAAGGGGCAGAAGAAGATGATCAAGGTGCACAGACTGCTGAACAAAGTGACAATTCAAATGACAGTCCTGGCCAAGTTCGTAGTATGTATCCAGAGGGAGGTGAAGAAACGTCTATATCTTCCATAACTGGTGAACATCAAGTTGAAAATTCAAAGCAAAATCCAGAGCAAAATCTAAGGCGACAGTTTCAAGCGAGTGAAAGTTCAGATAAATAGCTTGAAACACCAGAAGCCCTGCTACAAAGTGATCAGAGTGAAGGGCTCTTGCCATGGCTCTTGCCATGCAAAAAAGCAAGAAGAAGTAGACTCTGGTTAAAGTGATAAACTTGACAAGTTGCAACCGAAAATCAAAGTTGAAACAACCCCCTTTGGAACAGGAAAATTCACTGTTAATAGGAGCATACAAATGAGAGCCTGAACAAAGTATCATATTAAGTGAAAGTTGAAGATCTAAGAGAAACTTAGAACAGGAGACTGAATCTGAAGAAATTCCCAGAAAACAACTTGTAAGCAAAAGCACTGTGAGCCCGAGTCAAAGACAAGAAATCAGTCAGCCTGGGAGACTGATGAGAATGAAACATCGACTGATAAAAGATCATCAGTCAGAAGGAGAGTTCCTAATCGGAATTATGCATCAACAGAGTGGGTATATTTAGCTACAATAGGGGAGAATAACAAAGGTGAAGATGATTACTTCCCACTGAACAGGTGCCATGCCTACTATGATAATGACCAAAATCTAGGGTCTGACATAAGCAAAAAACCCACCTTGAGGGTTAAACAGAGACTATGAAATATTGTGTTTTGACGAGAACCAAGATAAGACAGGGAAATCCTGTTTAAAGTCTGAAACCAACTTAAAAGAGATATGCCGGGACAATTTTACCAGCAGATTTCATGGAGCTGATTTTGACGCTTACCTGACTGGGGCATTGACAAGCAGCCTCTGCTGCTGCCGTGAGGTGAACGGCTGCTTTCCTCCATTCCTGGCCATGAGGGGAACGGCCCAACGAAAACTACACTTCCCAGAGGCCCTTGCATTCCCGCGAAGCTGACATCGCGCCAGGGGGGTGCGATAAAAACACAGCGGCCCTCCCGCAGCGCAGGACGCTTACCTGACTGGGGCATTGACAAGCAGCCTCCGCTGCTGCCGTGAGGTGAACGGCTGCTTTCCTCCATTCCTGGCCGTGAGGGGAATGGCCCAATGAAAACTACACTTCCCAGAGGCCCTTGCATTCCCGCAAAGCTGACATCGCGCCGGGGGGCGCGATAAAAACACAGCGGCCTTCCCGCAGCGCGGGACGCTTACCTGACTTGGGCATTGACAAGCAGCCTCCGCTGCTGCCGTGAGGTGAATGGCTGCTTTCCTCCATTCCTGGCCGTGAGGGGAACGGCCCAACGAAAACTACGCTTCCCAGAGGCCCTTGCATTCCCGCGAAACTGACATCGCGCCGGGGGGCGCGATAAAAACACAGCGGCCCTCCCACAGCGCGGGCGCGCCCGGGCAAAGCCCGGGCCAAGGGCAGGCCCGTACGCACCCGTCAGCGACCGGAAGAGGCTGGGCTGGGCCACCCCTCTTGACCGCCTCATCAGGACATAAGCTACCCAGCCCTTGGTCACGGAACTGGTAATGCATTCAGCTGGAGGGCAAGGCGGTGAGACTTAATCCTCATTCCCCCATTTCTAGCTTCCCTAGTCATTTTCCCTGGGGACTGCAACCACGTTAACATTGCCATTAACTTGCACAGACTGTTTAAATTAGTGGGGGCAACCTTGCGTAAGGCGGCCCGAATGAAATTGTTAAATAAGGTTATGTGCTTTTAACCATTTACTTAGAGCTACTTCCTAATTATTGGATTCCATATTTTACTTTTTTAGCTATTTAACATTTCTACGGATTTCACTTCTACCAGAACACTGGATTCTAAACTGGATCTGAACTAATTCGACTGTAGCGGTGATTGCCCCTAATTATCGGGTTATAGATAGAGCCTTTTACTTCAGGCACTCTTACCTGGTAGCCCTGTCAACCCCTTGTAGATTGTTACTGGGGCCTGTTTCCACCTCCACTCTCGCACTTGCACTATTGTTTTTCACGTTTTTGTGCCCATTGTTTGGCATATTGCATTTGCATTCTGTACCTTATGTCTGAGCACCCACGTACTTAGGGGCAGATTTACAAGCCCCTTACGCCACTTTTGCGCCGCCGTTGCGTCACTTTTGTGACGCAGCGGCGGCGCAAATCATGCGCCATGCTGCGGGGGATTTACAACGTGACGCATCTAGGGAGATGCGTCACGTTGTAAAGCCCTGCGCCACATGAAGCCTGCGTCAGGTTTCATGTGGGCGTGCCGGCGCAGGGGGGGGCGTTCCTGCGCAAGGAAGCCCCGTAAAAGTGACGCAGTGAAATCTACAAGATTTCACGGAGTCACTTTTACGTCCCTGCTGCGTCAAATCCTTACGCCTGCTTCAAGCAGGCGTAAGGAGTGACGCAGCATGTTAGGTATAGGGCACCCCTGAGCAGTACTGGAGTTACGTCGCACTTGCGACACGACTCCAGTACTGCGCCACCCTTCCGCCGACAGATGCGTCACGCATCTGTTTATCCTTGCGCCATGATGCGCCGCATTGTAAATGCGGCGCATCTGTGGTGGCGCAAGGGTAAACTTGAGTCACGCATCTTCCCTGGCGCATCCCTGCTGATTTGCAGGGATGCGCCAGGGAACGTAAATCTGCCCCTTAGTTTCTTGTGCTAGTTGTCTCCAAGTAGTTCTCCCTTTACCCCGAGTTCTAGTCAACTAGTAGTGCCCAAATTAAAACATTCTATAGTGCAAAAGGTAATCGCCATAACCAAAGTAGAATGGGTAAACGAGCGTGTATAGAAAAGAAACAAAAGGCCCCTCCCATGCTTACATCTAAAACCAAACCGACATCTATAGATAGGATGTTGGAAAAAGCCCTAGGAGCAGTGGCCACTGAAATTGAGCGGACAGAGAGACGATTATCCCTAACTCCTAACTTGGAAATCCCTCTGGTAGATTCTGACACCTCGCAAACCTTAGAAGTCTTGATAAATGATATGTCTCTGGATTCCTTGTTACCCATATTTGCCTCCGTTAAAAGTGGGTCCCCACTTGACCCTGCTCCTCTAAATATTTTGAAATTGGCCGTCCCTATTGTCGCTCCTTACATCCTTAGTATGCTCAACGCCTCCTTTACCTCGGCCCTGATCCCGTCCGACTGGAAAAGAGCCATGGTGAAAGCCTTACTGAAGAAACCTCACTTCAATCCTAAGGATCTTGGTAATTATAGGCCCATCTCGCTCCTTCCAGGAGTGAGTAAAATCGCTGAAAAATATGTCAACACTATTCTTTCAGCGTTTCTTGAGTCACATGATCTGCTCCACCCATCTCAAACCGGTTTTCGCCCACGCCAAGGGACCGAAACCGCTTTGCTTATGGTGGTGGAGGAAGCAAGGGAGATCCTTGACTCAGGAGGTTCTTCGGCCATCATCCTCCTTGACCTAAGCGCGGCCTTTGATACGGTGAACCACCAAATTTTGGTTCACCGTCTCAAGAACGTAGGAGTATCAGGTCAGGCTCTCTCCTGGATCCAATCTTTCCTGGAAGGCAGGACCTTCCAGGAGTTTGAAGACGATATTGCATCTGACCCTCTGCCTCTGCAATGTGGGGTCCCTCAGGGCTCCTCCCTGAGCCCGACACTATTTAATGTCTATATGGCCCCTTTGGCGGACACAGTCGCCCCATTTGGAGTTCACATTGTGTCTTATGCTGACGATACGCAGCTGGTCGTGGCATTGAACCAAGTTAATCAGTCACCCACCGACCTTCACACTTGCCTAGCAGAAGTGGCAAAATGGATGAGTTTCTCCCATCTCAAACTCAACAGCGAAAAAACTGAAATAATGCTTCTGGGTAACCACCCTAGCACTAACCTGAATGCTATCTGGCCAGCCTGCATGGGCACTGCCCCGGACCCAAAGCCCGAAATAAAAAGTCTAGGCATATGGCTGGACCAAGATCTGACCTTTAAAACTCAAGCCAGGAAGAAGGTTGCCGCCTGCTATGGCATGCTTAAATCGATCCGAAAAATCCTCCCAGTACTTCCATTCCTAGCCAAAAAACTCCTGATCCAATCCCTGATCCTATCCAGGATCGACTTCGGTAATGCCCTATACCTTGGGGCCCCCAAAGCAGTGATTACAAGACTTCAGACTGTCCAAAACTCGGCAGCCAGACTACTCACTGGTACTAATCGTCACTGCTCGGCCAAGCCCGCGCAGCGCGCGCTGCACTGGCACCCAGTGCAGGAAAGGATCAACTTTAAGGCCCTTTGCGTGACCCACAAGTCTTTGGAGGGGAATGGACCTCCCATCCTTAAAAATCTGATCCTTCCGTACAAAGCCTCTAGAAATCTTCGATCCGACTCCCTCCGTCTAGCCAAAATGCCAAGAATTAAGAGAGCTAGAAGTGGTGGTAGGCTATTTTCCTACAATGCCTCAAAATTATGGAACTCCCTCCCTCTCCATCTTCGAAGGGAATCAAACCATCTCGGCTTCCGGAAGCTCCTGAAGACATGGCTATTCCCCTAACCGTCAGCCCGACCTCTCTTTCACCACTTAGCGCTGGGATGCTCCAGGGTAACCACGCGCTCTACAAATCCCCTTTTCATTTCATTTCATTTCATGTCCAGGGCACAAACTCCAATAGCCGAAGTAATCGATTCTGAGCAAACTAGGGTGGAATCACCTATACAGCCCACTACAAAAGGGAGACCTAAATTTCAAGCAAAAACAGTGGTAAGAAGGAAGAAAGCTATGGGAGAGAAGT
Organism: Calotriton arnoldi; assembly: GCA_963921515.1. Lineage (NCBI taxonomy): Eukaryota > Metazoa > Chordata > Amphibia > Caudata > Salamandridae > Calotriton > Calotriton arnoldi. Next base: position 320,183 of record CAWUFW010015372.1, on the reverse strand, counting down.
CAGATAACAGGAATACCGGGACGGGAGGACCTGTAAACAGTATTGAAACATCCAGCGAACAGCCAGTGTGGGTCACTAAGTTAGTGGTGGACCTGCAAATTCAAGTGAGGGACATAGTTAAGGACGAACTCAAAACACTCGTGGAAAGGGTTGATAAGCTGGCCTCACTTCTTAATGACTGGACAAGTAACAGGGGGGTAGTATATGGGAATGTTGGACCTGACACTGGCCCCCAAGACCAGGCCGCTGTGAACACCATACGGGCCATCTCGGCCCCCAATCATAATGATTGCCTAGTTACTCAAGTACCTAATCTAGAGAGGCAGCAACCACCAGCCCCCTCCAGAGCCAACATAGAGAGGCCACCTACCATCACCGCCAATAGAGTAAATCCACTCTCCCTACTCCAACAACACATCAGGCAATGGCACCCGAATAAACAACGGGTAGGGGTAAATTTCCCCACACGCACAGAAGCCACTAAAGCAAGCCCTCCCCCCCAGTTATAAACCTACCACCGGCTTCAACCCCATATGTTCTTATCCTTGTAGGCATCCCCGAGCTCGGTAGGGGCCAACATGAACAACACCAAGAACTAAAATACAAATGCATGCAATGGTTAGTCAATCATAGGCAATTCCGGTACGACGATGCAGGAGAGATCTTAACTACACGCAGAGTGGGATGGTTAGGATGGAGGCCCAAGGACAAGCAAGGAGATTGCATAGTGATAAATTTTAGAAACCCTTGCGTTGTCCAAGAAATTTTAAATAGAGAGGATGGGAGACAAACGGGTACTATCCAAGCCCTCCCACTGGGTTATTTTTATCCCCCAGAGAGGGTCGATCAAGATACAAGGAATTATGGGTGGGGCCGGAGACATGAAAACCATAGTGACAATATAGCTGCTCTGGACCACCATTGGCCCAGGCAACCAATTTTTAATATTCCCACAGCAAATAGATTTAGCGGCCTAGAAGGAGTGGATTGACTTGAAGTTGTGGCCATTGGCCCAGAAGTACAGTTGGGCAACCGCCTGATGGTAACTGAGACCCGCAAGACTGACACAGGGCACTGTACGACGTCAGGGGAAGGAAAAACCTGCGGGAGCATGAGCGGCTCCCCAGGAAACATCTATGAGGGCTTAAATATGACCATGACATGCAATCAATCCCCTTTACCGAATAGCGGGACCATCATGAAAGCTGATATTGGACTCTGCGGGCCTCTCCCCCAATCTACCCCTCCAGTTGCTAATAAAACCAACTGCCCTGATCCCCCAAGGCTGCAAGTCTTATCCTGGAACTTAGCAGGTCTGAACAACAAGATAGATGACCCCGAATGGGGCCATTCCATTGACCAACATGAGATCTGCATGTTCCAGGAGACGTGGACAAGAGGGGATGTTTCAAAATCGGGTTTTGCCACCTTCAATATTCCTGCAATATCTGGTGGAAAAGGGAGACCCTCGGGAGGACTAAGTACATGGGTGGGAGTTCACCTAGGCTGTTCAGCAAAACAGATAGAATCATCTTCAAATGATATTCTGTGTGTCCTTCTGCACTTTACGCACAAGACCTCTATAGCCCTTTTAAATGTGTATTCAAGACCAGTTATCCAGGGACAGGAGTCAAAAACACTTGAGGAACTAATGTCATTTTTAGCTACCATTGCAGATAATCATACTGTGATCATAGGAGGAGATTTCAATTGCCAGTTTGAGCCATTAGATGGCATGCTTAAGGACAGTCTCTGTGAAGAAGATAAGTATTGGGCCATCCCGGAGACTATGGGGTCGATTCCGATCCCGGCCGGAAGCGCACCTAACAGTATTCGTCCGGAAAAAATACAAGCCGAATGCGTGTTTCCCGACCGAATCGTACACTCGTCCGGACGAACAAGTACGATGCGTATAACAACCCAGTTTCCGAACGAGCCGTACTCACCCAATCCAGCTCCTGTTCCCCGCCCGAGCCGGATCCGTAAACGCCGATTCGAGCCGCACGGAAGCAAATACACAGCACCCTCCGGCCGGACTAGTACGATGCGCATTCCGTACGCGCCGAACCCGTCGCTACGTCCGGCACTTTTGAGCATCCGGGCGAGCCGTACATAAGCTCCGTTGTGCGCCACAAGACGATCCACGGCTACGAGACGAACAAGCCAGTGACGAGTACGAGTCGAAGACACGAGAAACCCGAACGAGATGACCCAAGCATGAATCCCATTGCGCAGGTCCTACCTATACTCTACATCTATTACCGGGACCGGCACGGACGCGTACGGCGCAGACGGTAAGTCAAACACCAACAACACAAACAAACTACACGTACCCGAAATATGTCACACACACATAGGGATGCACAAATGACGTACACAAGCAACAGCAGAACCATAGGGGTGGGATGGCCAACACCAATGCCATACACACCCATAGGGGGATGGATGCCTACCACCAACACCACCCTACCACCACCCCTACTCATGGGTGGCTAGATGCCTGCCACCACCACCACCCCTACTCAGGGGGGGCTGGATGCCTACCACTACCACCACCCCTACTCAGGGGGGCATGGATGCCTGTCACTACTACCATACCCACCCTTAGGGGGCTGGATGCCTGCCACTACTACCACCCCTACTCAGGGGGGCCTGGATGCCTGTCACTACCACCACCCCTACTCGGGGGGCATGGATGCCTGTCACTACTACCATCCCCACCCTTAGGGGGATGGATGCCTGCCACTACCACCACCCCTATCCAGGGGGGGCTGGATGCCTGTCACTACTACCATCCCCACCCTTAGGGGGATGGATGCCTGCCACTACTACCATCCCCACTCATGGGGGGCTGGATGCCTGTCACTACTACCATCCCCACTCATGGGGGGATGGATGCCTACCACTACCACCACCCCTAATCATGGGTGCCTGGATGCCTGTCACGACTACCATCCCCACCCTTAGGGGGATGGATGCCTGCCACTACCACCACCCCTATCCAGGGGGGGCTGGATGCCTGTCACTACTACCATCCCCACTCATGGGGGGCTGGATGCCTGTCACTACTACCATCCCCACTCATGGGGGGATGGATGCCTACCACTACCACCACCCCTAATCATGGGCGCCTGGATGCCTGTCACTACTACCATCCCCACCCTTAGGGGGATGGATGCCTGCCACTACCACCACCCCTATCCAGGGGGGGCTGGATGCCTGTCACTACTACCATCCCCACACTTAGGGGGATGGATGCCTGCCACTACCACCACCCCTTCTCAGGGGGGCCTGGATGCCTGCCACCACCACCACCCCTACTCAGGGGGGGCTGGATGCCTGTCACCACCACCACCCCTACTCAGGGGGGGCTGGATGCCTGTCACTACCACCACCCCTACTCAGGGGGGGCTGGATGCCTGTCACTACCACCACCCCTACTCAGGGGGGCATGGATGCCTGTCACTACTACCATCCCCACCCTTAGGGGGATGGATGCCTGCCACTACCACCACCCCTATCCAGGGGGGCTGGATGCCTGTCACTACTACCATCACCATCCTTAGGGGGATGGATGCCTGTCACCACCACCACCCCTACTCAGGGGGGCCTGGATGCCTGTCACTACCACCACCCCTACTCAGGGTGGCATGGATGCCTGTCACTACTACCATCCCCATCCTTAGGGGGATGGATGCCTGCCACTACCACCACCCCTACTCAGGGGGCCTGGATGCCTGTCACTACTACCATACCCACCCTTAGGGGGCTGGATGCCTGCCACTACTACCACCCCTACCCAGGGGTCCTGGATGCCTGTCACTACCACCACCCCTACTCAGGGAGGCTGGATGCCTGTCACTACTACCATCCCCACTCATGGGGGGCTGGATGCCTGTCACTACTACCATCCCCACTCATGGGGGGATGGATGCCTACCACTACCACCACCCCTAATCATGGGTGCCTGGATGCCTGTCACTACTACCATCCCCACCCTTAGGGGGATGGATGCCTGCCACTACCACCACCCCTATCCAGAGGGGGCTGGATGCCTGTCACTACTACCATCCCCATCCTTAGGGGGATGGATGCCTGTCACTACCACCACCCCTACTCAGGGGGGCCTGGATGCCTGTCACTACCACCACCCCTACTCAGGGGGGGCTGGATGCCTGTCACTACTACCATCCCCACTCATGGGGGGATGGATGCCTACCACTAACACCACCCCTACTCATAGGATGGGTAATGCATGACACAACCAGCATACTCCCACATAAGGAATGACAGAAAATTACATCCCCCCAACACCCTGACAAGCGTGTGTAGTCTGTGTCAAATGCCTACAAGACTGAACATAACATTGAACATACAATGTGACCCCCTATCACATGTGTCTCACATAAATGTGTGTGGCCTCCACAATGCAAGCCGACCATGGCCACTGTGGCAATGGGCTCGAACACCCCATCACCACAGTGACCAAAAGGTAAGTGTGGGGTCCATAGCTGATGCACTTTGTGAACAGTGTGGCAATGGGGCCTAAAGCCCCATCACCACAGTGACCAAAAGGGAAGTGTGGTGTCCATAGCTGATGCACTTTTTGAACAGTGAGGAAATGGGGCCTAAAGCCCCATCACCACAGTGACCAAAAGGGAAGTGTGGTATCCATAGCTGATGCACATTTTTGAACAGTGTGGCAATGGGGCCTAAAGCCCCATCACCACAGTGACCAAAAGGGAAGTGTGGTGTCCATAGCTGATGCACTTTTTGAACAGTGTGGCAATGGGGCCTAAAGCCCCATCACCACAGTGACCAAAAGGGAAGTGTGGTGTCCATAGCTGATGCACTTTTTGAACAGTGTGGCAATGGGGCCTAAAGCCCCATCACCACAGTGACCAAAAGGGAAGTGTGGTGTCCATAGCTGATGCACTTTTTGAACAGTGTGGCAATGGGGCCTAAAGCCCAGAGTGTGGCAATGGGGCCGAAAGCACCATCACCACAGTGATCATAAGGTAAGTGTAGTCATGGTAAAAGCTGCCAAAGCCAAACTGCATGGATGAATCCTGGTCACACAACAACAAGCACATCAGTGGCATAGTAGTGCTTGTGTCCCATAGCAACATAGATTGGTCAAGGCAAACAGTGCAGTGTCACTGAAACATCGTTTTGGCCATGTGCATACAAACATCACCCATGGGGTCCCACATTGTCAAGATTCACAAATAACACAATGACAGAAGTGACCATCATAATGCTGACCCACATATCTGCACCAATGGACACACAAATGTAGATATCCTGTGGAGACTGTAGATGTGAGGTGAACAAATACCATACCATGGCAGCAATGGGACATACAAACCATGATTATTGTGCTGACTGATGACCTAGGAGTCCCAGGGACAGCAGGGGAAAGCCACCAAACAACATACAGCCAATGGCACACTCAAGATATGCCAATGCAGTGGTGCTAAGGCACAAACACAAACAGGCAGACTCACACTGCATATCAAACACAACGGGTGATGGGGGGGTGTGCCAGTGTCCCCAGGCAACCACACAACACATGAGGAGGCCTGAATTCCAACCACACAGATGTGTATACAGTGCCATACAAAAGTTACTCATGGATCGGATACCCCTATGTGGGCAATCAGGCATTTTTAGATGAGAGGGAGCCCAAATTACACATGTCACACAAGCTTGTAGGAACAGCAACTAACACAGCAAGAGACAGACCCACCACAGCACTACCCCCAGGGACCCCACATTGTGCTGACACTAGCCTGCATGATAATCCCACTGTGATGACAAAGGTAGATGTCGTTCACACTGTGAACCACAGCCATGTGTCCTGAGCAACAAACTACCATCACACCTACACAAGCTCTTATCAATCAGCACGGCCTGCCAGCCAAGGCCAATATGGAGGTAGGGGTCTAGCCATGCAACAACTCACATTTGCACACACTCAACACCACACACCCTGATCTCCACCAATGTGCAGCAGTGAAGCTCACATGGACTGGTGACATTGCACATGCACCCATGACAATACCAGGGGTGGTGGTGGGAACTAAGGTGCAGAAAGCCATCACACATGGCCAGTCAACAAGACTCGTCAATGTCTGACACACAGCACAGTACGCTGTACATGGGCATGATGTGAAATCCACCACAATCAATGGGATCCTGGCCATAGTCACACACCAACGAAGAAGCCACGGTGACACACTAAGAACACACGTACACAATTTCCAACATTGCAGCTCTGACCCTGAGGAGTGGCAGCAGTCACACACACAACGTGTCACAATCACTGAAAGCTACCACAAACTGTAAATTACATGACTTGTGTAAACAACAAGTGCCAAGGGGAATCCTGAATGTGTCCCATCTGCGTTTGACCACATCCCCAGCCCTGACAACAAAGACAACCTGGGATGACAACCTCATGAACATTAGTTTGCCATGCACCCACATCATGGAGAAACCAGGTCCAAGATGCTGGATGAACACAGAACAACTCAGCAAGCATCACAAACAGGAACATCCCTAGGGACACAGCCTGTGTACGAAAAGGGAAGGGAACACGCACAGACATGCTTACACAACACACAACACAGGCCCACGCAATGTCACCGGATTACACACTGCCATGAGGGCACTCCACTCCTGTGGAAGGTCCGCTGTGCCAAACCTTGTCTGTGCACGACCCAAACATGTCAGCAGAACACTCCGTCAGTGAGTCAACAACTACAACACACAGAAGGCTCTGCTCACATCAGCCTGGGTATGGGAGTGTCACGTCAGTCATCTGCATACACCCAAAACACGTGTCAAGCAAGTTGCACTGTATACACAGATGAGTCCTTCGACATTGATGTGCAAAACTGCATGTCCAGTGGAGCTGGGCACACAGTCAGGGAAATCGGAACATTGAACAGTGGTAAGCCCACCAGATGTGCATCAGTGTAAGACAAAGATGTTCATTTACAAATTCTAAACGTACATCCCTGTGTCAAATGCTGAACATTACACCCTCAGACTGCAGCAAAGGATGCCATAGATCCAGACTACAACAGGACACATATCCCATGGACCACATGGAGTCCATCACAGCAACACTTCATTTTCCTGATATGAACACTATTACAACTGCAAATGCAGGATGCTACTCATCCACATCATGTACATCAAAAGAAAACCCACAATTAAACAAAAAGAGGCTTTATTCAGCAAATGTCAAGGAAAACTTTGAAGTCCAAAGGAAACTAAGGCCAATGGCCAGTCCAAAATCACAGTCCCAACAGGGTGATAAGTGACAACTGGTCACCCATTGCTTGCCTGCACTGGTACGGACAGGGGACATCCCCCTTGGAGGGGCATACAAGGGGCAGGCCAGGCACCGCATGGACAGGATCAGGGGATGGCAGAGTGAGGCAGTGAAGGGGTGGTGGGTGCAGGAGTGTCACCGGCAACTGCAGTGGAGGTGTCTGACTCAGGGGGGGGGCGGCACCACTGTGGTACACAAGTCAGTTGGTGTGGGTGCTGCAACCACTGCAGTGGACTGGTCTGATGTAGTGGACTGGGTCCCCACTGCAGTGCCAGAGTCAGACGGGGTGGTTGTGGACTCCACTGCAGTGCATGACTCCAAGGGAGTGGAAGGGTGGGCAGATGAGGTGGGCAGGACAGAGGGGGGCGACCCGGTCTCCACACCAGTGGCACTAACAGGCAGAGCGTCTGGGTTGGGGGTGGAAGAGCAAGTGGTAGGGGGGAGGGCCTAAGCAGTCTGGGGATGCGGTATTGGTGTGTGGGGGAACCTGGGGCAGGGTGTGGCGGGGGAACCTGTGGAGTGGTGGCCTGGGGATGGAGGAGAGAGACTGGGTGGTGGAGCTGCGTGGTGGTGGTGGTGGGGTCTTGCTCTTCCTGGTCCTGGGGGACTTCCGAATGGGGTCCTGTGTCTGCCTGCACCTGGGGGAGGGTGTCCGGGGGCGAGGGGCACTCCCCTCTGTGTGGGTGGACTTCCTCTTCCTCCGGTATGCTGGATCAGCAGGATCGGAGGGGAAGAGGCCGAGGTCACACAGGAAGATCTGCTGTGTAGGTGGGGTAGCAGGTGAGGCAAGGGAAGGGGTCTTGGAGGGAGAGGATTTGGAGGACTGCGGAGTGACTGTGGATACCTGTGTGTGTGTCTGTTCCCCATCCCCTGTGTGTGTGGTATCAGTCCCCTGAGGATGCTTGTGTGCACGTCTTGCCTTTCTCTTGGGTGTGTCTGTGCTGCTCGTGTCTGTGTGCTTGGGTGACTGTGCAGGTGTGCATGTGCTTTGGACAGGTAGGGTGGCAGGAAGTGTGGATGGGGCAGAGGTGGGAGGGGTGAGGGACTGTTGGAGGAGGGACACAGCTGCCGTCAGGGAGGAGTCCATGGACTTATTGCTCCTCTGTAGGGCAGACATACCCGTCGAGATGCCCTCCATGAACGACACCAGCTGTGTCAACAGAGTGGTGTGTGCATGGAGGACACTCAGCATTGCTGTCTGCCCTACATGGAGCTGCCGAAGGAGGTACACAGACTCCTCACTCAGGGCAGCAGGGGACACAGGGGCAGGGGTGCGGTGCCTGGCATGAAGGAGACACGCTCCCGAGCACGGGAGCCTCCACGGACCTCAGGAATGGGAGCCAATGGGAGGGCGGTGGTGGTGGTGGTGGTGGCGGGGCCAGACAGACTAGCTGGCCTTTGGTGGCTGCTGAGACCCGCCTCCACAAGGGAGTCATCCTCCGAGCTGCTGTGGTCCTCAGCTGAGGTGGATGGTGCCGAGGACTCCTCGGTGTGGCTCCCCTCGCCCTCTGTGCCACTGGGCCCCTCTGACCACTCGTCGGATGCTGACCCAGTCTGGCTCCGCTGCTCCTCCTGGTCCGTGGAGCTGTCCCCTCCTGTGGCCGTGGATGTATCTGTAAACAATTAGGGAAACAGACAAACATCAGTCACCTGCACTGACCGCACACACCACAGTAAGTACAGCACATCACAGAGCAAGCCCTGACATCCTTAGTTGAACATTGCCTAAAGTCCTCACACAGATTCGGGGAAGCCAATTGTCAGTCTGATGGTCAACGATGGGACTCACACCCCTCCTGCCCTTGCACCCATCTGTCTGGTGCCTGTCTGATGGTAAGACCCCAGTGTGGACACATGCACCACCTACACAGTTGTTGGACATTGCAGGGAACACCGTGAAGTATGTGAACATGCACAAATCACATCTCTTGCCACTGAGTCAGTGCAGGTGTCCAGAGAAAGGGATGGCCAGAGTCTAAATACAAATGCATGTGATGCATACCAGCACCAGACACCATGATCCACCCATGTCCGGATAGTCAATGCCACAATGGGGTGCATGTTGCACATGTCACTCCCCTGCAGGATCAGTCTTAGGAAGTTTAATGCCATGACACAGGCATGCATGCAAAGTCATACATCACTGTCTCCAGTCACATGGCCATGGCAGCCAGCCAACAACAGCCTGCACTGTGTCACAATCCTAGGACATGGGGAATGCAAGTTATGTAACTGACAAGTGCACATGTCCATCCCCCAAAAACAACATCATCTGAACTACTATTTGTCCACGTCATACCAATTGGACATATGGGGGACACGAAACACAACTCTCTGAACATGAGCACCTCACAGTGTGCTGTGAATGAAAAACAGCTGCCTGAAAGTCACAGTCGCATACACCTGTGTGCACAGTCAAGTGATCAGACACCTATAAGTCACAGAAGTATCGTCTCTCATGGTCACATCTCAGATGGCATGCTGAGCCCTAACCGACAAACATACCAGTAGTCCTGACAACGAAGCCACAGCACAATGACACAGAGGCAGACACCTGAGGGAACATGTCACTGATCACAACATGTCAGATGATCCACGGGAGTGGGAGTACAGAGTGTATTGTATGCCCTGGAGTAGGCATGACTGTCCAGCTCCACCTGTAAGAGGGATGAGTCCTGGACAGTAGGCAGGTGTCTAAGCATGTGTGACACGCTTGATATACATACTCCTGAGGCCCAAACATTGTTCCCACCCACAGCATGGGGGTGTGCCAAATACCCCAGGGACATGTGGTGAATCAGATCAGCAAGTGGACCACATATCAAAGTTACACCCAGATTACATGTCAGGACTTGGGCATTGTGTGAGCAATTGACCCACCCATGAATCCCACAACATAGTCACCGGAACAAATGCTGTCCCCCACCTTGAGCAAAGCAAAATGCAATGACACAGTCCCCAAGTGACACAATTTCCTGACTGTAAGGGCCACACATATGCGTATCAGATGAGGAGTGGGCATGTCACAATAGAGGGACATGGGTCCTGGACCACAAGACTGATGTACTGTGGAAGTTTAACCAGGCCAGAGGAGGGCACATAGCATGTCAGACAAAGTGCACAGTGCTGTCATGGACTCACCCCCTCCTTGCTGCTGTCTGGCCTTCAGCTGCCCATCCAGGTCAGGGACGACCACCGCCAGGATCCTGAGCATGTGGGGGATCAGGGTCCGGTGTCCGCCCCTCCTGCGAGGAGGCAACAGCTTCAGCTGGACCCTTGCGATCCTCCGGGTCCAGCCTCGAAGGTCCTGCCACCTCTTCTGGCAGTTGCGGATCCGGCGCTTGTAGTCCCCCACGGATCTTACTGCCCGGGCGATGGTCAGCCAGATTTTCTGCTTCTGGTGGGCATCAACCTGTGAGGATGACAAAGTGAAAATGCCATTACTACACATGCAACATATCCGTGCATCACACAGTTGGATATACATGTCTCAATCACTGGGGCACATTATGTACACAGGCAGTGCAACGATGGCTATGAACAGTTTGCCAGCAGTTACTACATGGTATCATTGCATGGAAAGTAAACCTTGTTGGAATGCACTGTTACTGCACTGTACCTGTTCAGTGCATGTAACTACACACTTTGGGGGCTCAGAACTACTCAGTGAGCATGCTAGCCAGTGGTGTGCACACTGTAAGTCCTGCTAGTTAGACAACATGCAAAATTAGAAAGGCAGTGGACAGCACACTCACCTGCTCCCCTGGTGTCCCATACAGCTTGCTGTACTGTGGAAGGAGGCTGTCCAGCAGGGCCTGGTTCTCCTCAAGGCTGAAGGCTGGGGCTCTCTCCACAGTACGTGCCATTGCAGTAGCCAGAGGATGCAGAGACAGCAGCAGTGTTGGTGGCAGATGTCGTCCTGGAGCATGTAGTGCAGGCAAGTGAGCTCTCAGGGGAACAGCCAGCATTATATGTGTGCTGCAGAGGCAGATACTGTCCCATGTGTCCAAAGTGATAGGTCCAAGTCGTTTGCATCTTCTGAATCTGACCAATCCATGGAATAGCAGCACTAATACACGCCCACCATCCTTCAAATCTTCAACTTCATGACACCCATGATTTTGCAACATTGTTGTGGCTGGCCAACTGAATTCACTGCATCAGACTCGTTGGAGCTTCGAAACGCGTCCGTTGCCATGCCAGGCCCCAGCCAATGCGTGCGCACCGATCTGTCCATTGCTGTACAACGCGTATTTCGGGATACAACAGATGCAATGGGCTGGCCGGGCACACCGATCGGTCCATTGCTGTACAACGCGTATTTCGGGATACAACAGATGCAATGGGCCGGCCGGGCACACCGATCGGTCCATTGCTGTACAACGCGTATTTCGGGATACAACGCGTACCCGCTCACAACAGATGCAATGGGCCGGCCGGGCACACCGATCGGTCCATTGCTGTATAACGCGTATTTCGGGATACAACAGATGCAATGGGCCGGCCGGGCACACCGATCAGTCCATTGCTGTACAACGCGTACCCGCTCACAACAGATGCAATGGGACGGCCGGGCACACCGATCGGTCCATTGCTGTACAACGCGTATTTCGGGATACAACGCGTACCCGCTCACAACAGATGCAATGGGCCGGCCGGGCACACCGATCGGTTCATTGCTTTACAACGCGTACCTGTACAGGTCAGTTGCATATGTCACCATGCTTGTCACTGGTGAACGTATGCCACCCACATGTACCTGCCAGAGACACAGGGGCACACCTACAACACCACACCCAGTCCACACTGTTTCCTAAGGCATGTAAGGCTGCATTACCTTTTCTGTGTATGGGGGTTAACATGTGGTTTCTGTGGTGGCACTTGTGGGCAGCCACACCCAGGCTGTGCATGTGTTAATGGGGACAGGGTCCTTTGTGTGTTGTGCACATGACCACTGTGATGTGCAACAGTTCATTTCGGAGCATGTGGCATGGTCACATTTCCAGGTTGTGTATGTGTTTGACATGTCACATACCCCCAGGGTCCCATGGGGGAAGGCATGTACGTCACAGGATGACCCATTGCCACAATAGTGATGTCCCTCCACAGTCTGTGTGCATGTTGTGTTTCCGATGTCTCTGATTCCATGTGCACGATGGGAGACAGTCTCCACATCAACGTTGTTTTTGCATGGACTTTGATGTTGTGCGTCACTGGCGTCCATGTCTGTCCTGCGGAGGCGACAGGGGCCACTACCTGTGGGAGTCATGTTTGTTTTTCTGACATGTACATGATACGCCATGTCATGCCAGTGTCCATGTGGCAAGACAGGGTCACTGGGAATCTACCTGTCAATGAGCTGTGATGCCTGTGGCGCATCTGTCCAGACATGTCACTGTGGTGTGTGTGTGGAACATGACAGCAGGAAATGGGTACTGTGACACAGCCTAATGGTTTCCCATAGCACAACCTGGTACCTGTTGTGCACACATGTTGTACTGAGAAGTTAGATGATGGGCATGTAGGTGTGAGTTATGTCCGAACAGAACGGCACACACATCAAGTACTTGTGTCTCGTAATGATGTATCATGTGAAATTGAGTATGATGAATGGCACATATGTGGGGTGACTGACAATCTTTCTTTCGTCAACCTATGCACTGCAGGGCTCCAGCTGTCCATAGACCATTCCCTGACCTGGCAACGATGGTGGAACGTGACAGCATCCGACGGTACCGCTTCACCAGGCAGCTGATTGATGATTTGGCAGTGCACTTGGCACCACATTTGCAACCTGGCCGGACGTACCCTACGGCGCTGACACCCAAGGTGAAGATAATGGCAGCCCTACACTTCTTTGCCACCGGTACCTTTCAACACACTGTGGCAAGTGCCGGTGGGATGTCACAGACTATGTTCAGCCGTGTGCTACGCGATGTTTTGGAGGCAATGTTGAGATGCCTGAACCAGTACATCTATTTCCCTACACGTCAACAACTCACTGACGTCAAGAGTGACTTCTATGCCCTGGGGAGGATGCCACATTTCATTGGCTCCATTGATGAGACACATGTGGCTTTGATACCACCACAGGCACATGAGCAGGCATACCGGAACCGTAAACATTGCCATTCGATCAATGCTCTGGTGGTATGTCTTGCAGATATGAGCATCATACATGTGTGTGCCCGTTTCCCTGGTTCAGCACACGATGCCTACGTGATGAGGAGTAGTCGCATCCCGAGGATGATGGCACAGATGCAGAACCAGCGTGCCTGGCTTGTCGGTGTGTACTGACTTTGTACCATTGTGTGTGTTCTGATCTGTAGTATTCCACCCACTTTTCCAACTCAGCTAATGTGCACTTGTCTGTCCGTAGGTGACTCCGGATACCCCAACATGCCGTGGTTGCTGACACCCCTCAGGAACCCTGTGACACCAGCCCAGATGCGCTACAATGAGGCACATGGTCGGACCAGGAGAGTGATTGAGCGGACCTTTGGTCTCCTGAAGAGCCACTTCCGCTGCCTGGACAAGACAGGAGGGGCCCTCCCATATGCCCCAGCAAAGGTGTGCAAGATTGTCATCGTCTGCTGCATGCTACACAACCTGGCAGTGCGGAAGGAGTTGCCTCTCATCCTGGATGACGATGACCAACGTCCGCCACCTGTGGAGGATCCTGGCCTGGACCACGATGCCAGTGATGATGATGATGATGATGGTGATGTCCGCACACAGCTCATCACCAACTTCTTCAGCTGAATGTGAGTATCCAGGGAGATGTAATGTGAATGATGTGAGTTTGCATGATATGTGTTGGTGGTGCTCTGTTGCTGTTTGAGTGTGGCCATGTGCTACTTGACTGGATGCATGCAGCAATGTGTCCTTACAGGTAGTCTGTACTCCCCAACAGTTTTGACATGCTAACTTGGTTTTGTGTAGTTGTCTTGTGACATGTATTGGGCATGAGTATTGCAGTTCTGTCCTGTTCTTCAGTGGTTTTAACTGTGTGTCATGTCTGTCCTTCACAGGGTGCTTACTGAGTACTTTGGTCAACTTGGATCCCCCGACACCATGATTCAGCTTTCAGGGTGGCAGCAGTAGTTTGCCTACAAGTGATGTGCCACACACCCCTGGACTTCATATCTTCTGCACTTGTTGACTGTGTGGCCTCTGCCACGTGGGTAAACCTTGCATTTGTAGTGGAAACAACATGTTGCAAATGTGTAATGAACCTGTGCTTCACTTTGGGATGTGCGTTGTCTGTGGTCACACATCTGACTGACATTTGCTTACTGCACCTGTGGGCTAGTTGACACAGACTCTGAATAGGTGTGGTGTCTGTGCATTCCACTGTATTTCCTGGAAACATCACTGTGGGCGATGAGTCCGATGGCCCTGGTGTCTCTGTGTTGTGTAGCCCTAGTGGTGTGTCTCCCTCATATGTGTCACGTCACCATGACTCACACGACGGTGTTGTACTTGCTGTAGCAGTTAGCATACACAGTGTAATTTAGCAGATCATCATCACCATAACAGTATCCACATTTGAATAACAACAGAGGCAAGTATGGTGTACTAGTGATTTTATTTACAGAAATGTGTGTGTGTATAGTGCACAGGATGGTGGGTGCTGTACATTGGGATTGTGATCCAAAGTTCCCAGATGAGTTGGAAGTCTTGGTAGCAGAAATGTCCTGAGTGAAGTCCACAGTGATATGATACAGTAGTCCAACTTGAACTCCCCATGTCATGTGGGAGAGTAGTGTTGCATTCGACAGGGTGAAACGTTTGCACACAAAGGAGAATTTCCGGAACAGGTGTTGGCTTCCTGGGGGATGTACGTCGCCATCAACCTCTCAGTTTTCCTTCCTCGGACGACCCCTCTTCTTTGGGGGGACCCTCACGTGCAGGCTGCGGCGGTGCAGGGGAGTCTCCGCCAGAGTCCTCCTCCCTCCCTGTGGCGGTGTCAGTTGTTGCAGCACCAGATGTTGTGGGCACACAGGGAGGTGTGGCCATGTTGGTGCTAATCTGGCGGAGGCATGTCAATATGTCCCTATGCACCGCTGTGAGTTCTTGCAATGTGACCCACTTGGACTCCATGCGAGACATGTGTGTCTCCACACGGGACATGTGGGAGTCCAAGCGGGCATGATGGGCAGCCTGCTGCTGTTGTATGTCCTTGAGGATCCCCACGACCTGTCTGACCTCTCCGGTGCTATCCTGGTACGCATCAGCAATGCGTGCCAGTTGTGGGTCATCATGCAGTCCAGACCCCTCTGCAAGCAGCGACCTATGTCTACCACCCCTCCCACCACAACTGGCGACACGTGCAGGACCTTCAGTGGCACGCACAGGTGACCCAAGGCCCCGTTGGGGGTTGTTAGTGGTGTTGTCGTCCATTGCTCCATGCTGGGCCTGGGGCCCTGTGCTGTTGCCATCGGTGGTCCTTGGTCTGTCCGGGTCGGCGGGGGTGGTCTGTGTGTTGGCAGTTGTTGGAGGGGTGGGTGCAGGGGGTGCAGGTGTTGGTCCAGCTGGTGCTGCATGATGACTCACACCGGAGGTGCCAGGTAGGTCTTCGCCATCCGAGGAGGGCAGAGGCTGTTCCACACCAGTGAGCTCTGTGTCACCCGGAGCCTGGGACAGGGACTCCTCCTCGCCTGCTGCTGTGTCCCCATCATCATCACCTGTATTTGGAAGAGACACACATTGTATGTCATGTTTCTACAGGCATCAATGGTTCACACACCTGACAGTTGTGACTGTACCTCTGGATGCGGGCATGTACATTGCATTGTCCTAAGTTGTCACAGTAAGAGGTTGATATTGGTGTAGCACATTGTCATGCATACCTGGGGCATTTCAATGTGAATGTTGAGGTGTGTGCATGGCCAGCATTTGTTGTATTTGGTGGACATCCGGCCATCCTTCTCCACCTAGCCCAGTTATCCCACAATGAAGCATGCCACCCTTGCAGTGGGTTCAGGTTGACTCTCAGGATGTAATTCAGTGGTGTCTTGCTGTTGGTTGTTGCACAGTTCCCAGCAGGGCCTTGTGCACCCCACAGCAGTACCCAGTGTCAGCCATCTTGTCAGTCCTTATCCACTCCCTGTGATGTGAGCATGGTTCAGAGTGGTGTTGATGGGCCAATTGTGAGGGTGAGCAGTATCTGTGACTACAACTCCCATCATGCTATTGCCTACACCCCCTTCCCAGCATGCCCGTACTTCCTTCCTTTGGACTCTGCTTCCCTGTGGGGTAGTGTGCCTGTGCTGACAGGAAGGCTGACAGTGTTGTCCTTGCGTTTGTTTGGCTACAAGTCCCAAGAGTGTCCCTGTGCTTCACACAGCATTACCCAGGGTGGTGGTTCTTTGTGGGATCTTCATTTGGTATGTGAGGCATAGCATTCTCCCAGGTGGGTTATGTGGAGTTTGTGTTGAGGGGGTGTGTGAGGTGAGCTGCTTGTAACTATGGTCAGTGCTGTGAGTCCTCCTTCCCACCCAGCCAGATATCCCACCATGCAACGTGCTTGCATTGCAGGGAGTGCAAGTTGGCTTTCAGGATGTCAGGCAGTGGTGTTGTGCTGTTTGTTGGTGCACAGTTCCCAGCAGGGCCTTGTGCTCCCCACAGCAGTACCCAGTGTCAGCCATCTTGTCAGTCCTTATCCACTCCCTGTGATGTGAGCATGGTTCAGAGTGGTGTTGATGGGCCAATTGTGAGGGTGAGCAGTATCTGTGACTACAACTCCCATCATGCTATTGCCTACAACCCCCTTCCCAGCATGCCCGTACTTCCTTCCTTTGGACTCTGCTTCCCTGTGGGGTAGTGTGCCTGTGCTGACAGGAAGGCTGACAGTGTTGTCCTTGCGTTTGTTTGGCTACAAGTCCCAAGAGTGTCCCTGTGCTTCACACGGCATTACCCAGGGTGGTGGTTCTTTGTGGGATCTTCATTTGGTATGTGAGGCATTGCATTCTCCCAGGTGGGTTATGTGGAGTTTGTGTTGAGGGGGTGTGTGAGGTGAGCTGCTTGTAACTATGGTCAGTGCTGTGAGTCCTCCTTCCCACCCAGCCAGATATCCCACCATGCAACGTGCTTGCATTGCAGGGAGTGCAAGTTGGCTTTCAGGATGTCAGGCAGTGGTGTTGTGCTGTTTGTTGGTGCACAGTTCCCAGCAGGGCCTTGTGCTCCCCACAGCAGTACCCAGTGTCAGCCATCTTGTCAGTCCTTATCCACTCCCTGTGTTGTGAGCATGGTTCTGAGTGGTGTTGATGGTCCAAATGTGAGGCTGCCCATTATCTGTTACTACGAGTCCCATCATGCTCTTGGCTACACTGACTTCACCAGCATACACAGGATTCCTTCCTTTCTGTGAGCTTCCCTGTGAGGTGGTGTTCTAGTGGTGGCTAAATATCTGACAGTGTTTGTTGGTTAGATTTGTGCCACTGCCTAGCTCAATTTGGTATTGGATTTGTACATGTCATGACACAGTTACATATCACTATGAGATGGCATGTATTGTGTTTATCTGACTGACATACACTTTTTGGGATGATTATCTTTTGTTTGCTGTTGATTTGCTAGGGGTGCATGGTTTGACTGTCCCCTTGACAGTGATGTGTGTGTATTGGCACACAATATTGTGTATATTAGTTGTCTACTCACCAGGCTCTGGGATGTTTGTTAGTCCATATACGCTCACTGGTGGTAGGATGGCCCGCACCTTCTCCTCCCAGGGCCTGAGGTATACTGGTTTGGCAGGAGGGCCACTGCCGGTGTGCTGGCTCAGGAGGTAATCCTTCTTCAGTAGGTCCCTGACCCTCCTGCGCACATCATACCACCTGTTCTGGATGTCTTCCTTTGTGCGCAAACATGGTGATTGTGCGTTCACCTTGTCGACGATCCTCGCCCACATCTTGGTTTTCTGCGACATGGGGGTCTGTTGGACCAATGTGCCAAACAACTGTGGCTCTACCCTCAGGATCTCGTCTACCATGACTTCCAATTCACTATCTAGGAACTTTGGATTCTTCTTTAGGGGCATGGTGATGGGTGGTGGTGGTGATTGATGTGTGTGTGTGTGTGCAAGTGAGGGTGTGTGAGTGTAGGTTTTGCTGTGTGTGTGTGAGGGTGCTATTTGTTGAGGTGCTAATGGTGTGTGGCTTTTGTGTTGGATGAGCTGTGTGTGTGTCTGTGTGTGCTGTGTGATGGTGTTCTCTGCTGGCAGGTCAGTGGAATTTGCAAAGGATCATGGTAGGGATTTGTGGCCTTTATGTAGGTGGAGTTGGGGGTGTGTCCTTGTTCCATTTTTTTCACCCCCTGTATTTATTGGCTTTGTCATTGCTTGTTTGGCCCTCTTTTTTGTATTTTTTCATTTGTGATTATTGTGCATGTTGGAGTCGTTCTTCTGACCGAGTAGGACGTTGCAGTTATCTCGTGCGCGCCTCTCCGAGTCGTTCCCGCTGTATTTCAGCTCGGTTTCATATGCGGCGTACGCGTCGGTCGCGGTGTATTGTGTTTGTTCGGCTGTGTTTTGTATGCGTGTCGGTCGTACGGCTTGGGCTCCGTGCAAATCGGTCTGCTTTTGCACCCATCGTACTGCGCGGGTCGGAGTTCGCGGGTACGTTTCGTTCGGGTTTCTTCCTGGTGCGTGTCGGTCGGTTCGATTCGCGTGGTTTTCCGGCCGGATAGCTTGTGTCCGTCCAGGTCGGTCGTTCGCCTTGAGTTCCGTATGAGTCGGTCGTGATTCACATGCATTTCATCGTACTTCCCAGGTCGGGCAACGCCGGTACGTGTCGGTCGGACTATTATCCCGTACCGAGTCGGTCGGTATTTTTTCCGGCCCGAATCGGATTCGGCCCCTAAGTATCCACCAGTTAAAATTTGGTCCCCTCTGGTAATCCAGATGAATTGTCTGGTTTTAAAATATTCGCTAAGGGCATGCAATGGAAGAACACAATCCGATACATCTAGCAACTACACCTTCACTAGAAATGGGCGAGGTTCCTTACTAGACTATATTTTAATTGACTCCAAATCCTGGCATAGGGTGATTGACTTCAAAGTCATGGCACGACACGATAGCGACCATAATGCCCTTGTACTAGAACTAATCGAGTTTAACCCCGGGAGCGCCACAGGGGTATACTCCCCCACTGATGACAGGCTGTCCATCTTAAATTGTAGGAGGAGAGTGCGGTGGGCAGATATAAACCAGTCTCAAGATAGACTAGGCTCCCTGTATGAAGCCATTATCCCGGTGCTCTCGACTGCAATTTATTCTGTACCTATTATCTGCACTAGAATTGATCCCCATAAGGTCATCCAGAACCATACTAGGTTAATGGCAATCACGGTAGATTTCTTCTTCCCCATAAAAAACACCAGGCCAAACAGGAAACCCCACCACCCTTGGTATAACGACCAATGCCGTAAGGCCAAAACAACCCTGATTACATCTATCAAGCCCAATGACCGCCCCCTAATTAAAATATCTAGAGCGGCTTATAAGGCCAGTGTCAACGAGGCAAAAAAAGAGTGGGAAAGTGACAAATGGGACTCCTTGAGAAGCTCCCTAGGTGCCCGTGACATGAGGACCTTTTGGAAAGTGGTCAACACAGGCAGCTCCGAGGCCAAATCACCGATAGAGCCAAACCTGGAGGCAGATGTATGGAGGGACCATTTTGAGTCTCTCTATTCAAGGGTGGTGACATTGGATGACCCAGCCATTAAGGGCTGCTCTGTGGGGATTGATCATTCGATTGAACCCAAGTTCACCAATAGATCTCTGGACGACACCCCTACTATAACCCTTAATGAGATAAATGGTGCCCTCTCTAAAATAGCCCCGGGTAAAGCTCCAGGATTAGATAAGATCCCAGGTGATCTATTCCGCAGTGAACCCACCGTCTGGACACCATATCTCTGGGTCCTATTCAACGCCATACTCCAAGGTATGAAGATCCCTGCCAGCTGGGCCGGAGCCGAAATAATCCCCATATACAAAAAGGGCTCACCGCTGTTACCAACAAATTATAGGCCGATAAGCTTCATAGATATTACACAAAAAATCTTCGCACGCGTGTTGTTGCTCCGGCTGCAGAGTTGGATGGAGGAGCACAAGATACTTACCCCTCTACAAGCAGGGTTCAGAGAAAAAATGTCCACGTTGGATCAAATCCTCAGGCTACAAATCCTATATTGGAAGTACGTGTGCTTGGAGGGTGGCAGTCTCTACCTAATATTTGTAGACCTGAGGTCTGCGTTTGACCTGGTTCCAAGGGAGAAGCTGTGGGAAGTTCTCCAGGAGATGGGGGTTCCGCCTTACCTGTGCCAAGTCATGAAACGGTTGCACGAGGAAAACTATGCCCAAATCAGATATGGCCAGGAAGGGAAACTTACGGCCCCCATTCCCGTAAACAGAGGCGTCCGCCAGGGATGCATACTCGCTCCGACCCTTTTTAGCCTTTATATAAATGGGCTCGTTGACTTCTTGCTCAGCGAGAAAGACTTGGACGTCCCTAAGTTGGCATCACGCAAAATTCCAGCTATGATGTTTGCCGATGACACTCTACTAGTATCCAAATCGCCTATGGGGATACAGAGGGTATTAAATAGATTTGATGCATTTTGCAGGGAAAGAGGGCTTGAAATTAACCTTCAAAAAACTAAATTTATGGCGTTCAACTCTGCCAAAAGCACTCGACCAAATCCATCCTTAAATGGCAAACCCCTAGAGAGAGTATCCTCATTTGATTATCTCGGCATTACCATTACAGAATCTATGGACTGGGGGGCCCAAATTAAAAAATCAACCCTAAAACTGGCACAATCTTCAGGGGCCTTAATGAAGGTTTTTCGAAAATCAAGCCATAAACCTGTGAGTCCTGCCATAGAAATATATAAGGTCCAAGCCAGGGGAGGGGCGCTGTATGGAGCAGAATTATGGGGTCATCGCAGCTCTGAGAGTCTCACACAGACAGAAAACACCTTTCTTAGGCAACTGTTTAGCCTCCCGCGGAGTACCCCTCTCATGCCGCTCCGACTGGACCTGGGGGTAAGGGCCATTGCCGAAAAATCCAATCTCAGACCCCTTCTATTCTGGCGGCGTTTGTGGGTTACCCCAGAACTCACAGAATACAGAGACAAATTAAGAGAGGTGATGAGTCTACCGGGGGCGGGCAAACTACCCTGGCTTTCCTATATTCGACACACGTTAGCGAGTCTAGGAGGGAGCAACCTTTGGAGTGACCCGGAGGTTGCCTGTGCCTTGATTTCTAGGAAAATGCTAAAGGACTGCTACGGGGAGTTCAAACTGGCCCAACTCCAAAGTAACCCTTTGGCAGGTAAGCGGACTGCAGTCTTCCTAGAAACCAAGGACAGATATAGCCTAGAACCGGCATTGAATGACATCAAGCCGGCAGCCACAAGAAAGCTTTACTTGCAGTTCAGACATGGGGTCCTGCCATTACGCTCTTTTACAAACAGGTGGGGGGGTTTGCAAATTTTGGGGTGTCCGGCATGTGACTGCCCCATAGAATCAGACCTTCATGTGTTTTTTAGCTGCCCTGGCTACCACAAAGCAAGAAAACAGTGGCTGGTCCAGATCTGTAGAAACCTAGATACCAGGCGCTGTTGCGAGGCTTTTAGGATATTGAAACATGATTCTAGTCTCCCGATAGTATACTCGGTAGCAGGCTTTCTATTCTCTATGTGGTGCACCCGCAGAGCATTTTTAAAATCATTTTAATAAATAAAGTCCATAGCTTCGCACAAATGACATGAGGAATTTTATAGGGCCTTCTACCCTCACTGTTCAACTGAGATCATTTGTATTGATGCAGTTTATTTATATTTTGAATTTACTGGTATAGTGGTTTGTTGCTCCCGAGAATTTGCATCTAGTGTTTAAGATCAAGTTTTGACTTCACACATGTGGACTTGTTATTTGCTTATATAGCTTGCACATGCACTTTGAATTGCCAGTACTGTTTCCATCTTTGATCAATTTACTGTCTCATATGACTTGACTTTCCCACTTGTTGAGCTGCTTGAATAGATCGTTCCACATTTTATATTTTTACGCCAGGCCATTCCTCCGTATGTTTTATTCAACTGTTCTTATTGTATGTATCCAATCTTGCTCTATCTCTTTTTACCCATATCGATTTTAAGTAAATGAATTGTATGTAATTTTAGATGTACTTTTAAGGTCAAACTGACCGAAATAAAGTTATTATTGATTGATTGATTTTGACTTTTTCACAATAAGGAGTACTGAGATTTGAAGCTGAAGAAAATTTGAGAACTGAAATTGATTTGTTTGCTTTCATTTTGCCTAGCTCTGCAATTAAAGAAGAAGATAAAGAAAACTTCATTTTTGCTACCAAGTATTTTTCTTTTAGCTTTTGTTTTTTTGCTTTTTGTTTAAAATGTTGTTTGTTTGTTTTTGCTGTAGAACTTTACGGATGATGTTATTAACTTTAATATTAATAATAATATTTGGCCTGTTAGTGTTCTTACTGACTCCTGTGGCAAGTGTTTCAAAACACATGACTAGTTTTGCTGCATTTAAAATTAATCATAAGGAAATAGGACAAGGGATATCTGTACATGAAAATAATTTAGATAGGGGCTTTAGAGATAATGTTCGGGCTGGACTGTTCCCATTGGGCACAGGGTCAAGACTGATTTGCATATGGCTGGGTTCAAACTGGAATGGCATGGTGAGCAAAAAAACGATGGATTTAGGCCCAGATCTCTGTACTGGGGTGAATGTAAGCCATTGTTCTGCATTCTGTCCATCAATTGTTGTTTTTGCATTTGTCACCCCGAGTGGGACGGGTATGCCCAGACTTGGGTCCCGTGCTCTCCATGCCACTGGAGTCAAGCTATCCTGGCTGAAGAGGGGTGAAACCCCCGAAACCGGTCCTAGGATGCTTGTTTCCAGTCCAGGGAGGACCTGGCCTGGCAGTTCGGGCTGGACTGTTCCCATTGGGCACAGGGTCAAGACTGATTTGCATATGGCTGAGTTCAAACTGGAATGGCATGGTGAGCAAAAAAACGATGGATTTATGCCCAGATCTATGTACTGGGGTGAATGTATGACATTGTTCTGCATTCTGTCCATCAATTGTTGTTTTTGCATTTGTCACCCCGAGTGGGACAGGTATGCCCAGACGTGGGTCCCGTGCTCTCCATGCCACTGGAGTCAAGCTATCCTGGCTGAAGAGGGGTGAAACCCCGAAACCGGTCCTAGGATGCTTGTTTCCAGTTCAGGGAGGACCTGGCCTGGCAGTTCGGGCTGGACTGTTCCCATTGGGCACAGGGTCAAGACTGATTTGCATATGGCTGGGTTCATACAGGAATGGCATGGTGAGAAAATAAACGATGGATTTAGGCCCAGATCTCTGTACTGGGGTGAATGTATGACATTGTTCTGCATTCTGTCCATCAATTGTTGTTTTTGCATTTGTCACCCCGAGTGGGACGGGTATGCCCAGACGTGGGTCCCGTGCGCTCCATGCCACTGGAGTCAAGCTATCCTGGCTGAAGAGGGGTGAAACCCCGAAACCGGTCCTAGGATGCTTGTTTCCAGTCCCGGGAGGACCTGGCCTGGCAGTTCGGGCTGGACTGTTCCCATTGGGCACAGGGTCAAGACTGATTTGCATTTGGCTGGGTTCAAACTGGAATGGCATGGTGAGCAAAAAAATGATGGATTTAGGCCCAGATCTCTGTTCTGGGGTGAATGTATGACATTGTTCTACATTCTGTCCATCAATTGTTGTTTTTGCATTTGTCACCCTGAGTGGGACAGGTATGCCCAGACGTGGGTCCCGTGCTCTCCATGCCACTGGAGTCAAGCTATCCTGGCTGAAGAGGGGTGAAACCCCGAAACCGGTCCTAGGATGCTTGTTTCCAGTCCAGGGAGGACCTGGCCTGGCAGTTCGGGCTGGACTGTTCCCATTGGGCACAGGGTCAAGACTGATTTGCATATGGCTGGGTTAAAACTGGAATGGCATGGTGAGCAAAACAACAATGGATTTAGGCCCAGATCTCTGTACTGGGGTGAATGTATGACATTGTTCTGCATTCTGTCCATCAATTGTTGTTTTTGCATTTAGGTTTTCAGTGTCAGGCCCAGTTCCTCAGACGTGATGCTCTCAAGAAGCCCTCCTTCTGGAAGCACTAACTCTGAGTTTTACATTACACCAGAGTATCGATGTGGCCAAACGGGAGGGAAGGGAAGTTAGGGTGGGTACTTCAGGGAAGGAGACCTGGAAGTAAAAAGGTTAGCTAACATTTCTTAGCTCTACTTTCATGAAGAATTGTTTTTACATTTCACACAAGAAAATGCTGGTTGCTTCCACTAAGAGACTAATGTCCAAAATTACAGTTCCTTATGTTAAATAACACAAAGTTCTTCATAGCCCTGAATCAAAAGCTGTAACAGTTCTTTTCAAGGTTCATTGTGAGTTCCCAGAACGAGCCTATATATCCAAAGAAAAATCTCTACTGAAGGGGAATTAGGAGTTGGATCCCAAGGTGTCTCTCGTGTTATGGTTGGTTGATTCCTTTCACCAACCACTAGTGCAGACCTAAACGTGCCACCCACCTCGCAACCTTACTGGTGAAAAAGCACAATCACTTTAAATAGAGGTGCCATCTCAGAAGGCGGTGCCTACAAGCATGTTTCAGAACTTCAACTTGCTGCCAAGGGAAACAACATTGAAGTCATCAGAGTCAGCACAAACATATTGTAGGAAAGAAGGATCTGCTTTCATGGCCACCCCCACTTTTTGCTGGTGTCATTATGTTTTACTGACTAGTCTGACTGGGATCCAACTAATCAGGACCCCAGTCTCTGTGCATCTTCCCTAAATTGGACATGGTGAGTACTTAGGTACACTCCAGCATGGCTACATGTTTACCCTTGTAAGCCCCTAGTATATGGTACTAAGGTACCCAGGGCATAGGTACACCAGTGGTCTCCCATGGGCTGAAGTATGTATTATGCCACCCATGTGAGACCACTCAAATTGTGACTATTGGCCTACCATTGCAGCCTGTGTAAGCTGGTCCTAGCACCACTAACAACAGATATAAGTTCCTTATATCTGAGGTCACTGCACTTAAAACCTATAAGTCACCCCTAAGGCAGGTCTCTCAATCCTGAAGGCAGGGTGCTTGGTTCTAAGTGTGAGGGTGCCCCTGCATGAGCAGGACACACCTACAACCTTCGGAGTCCAATCTCCTGGGTTGTAAGTGCATCAGCCATTACGATACATAGAATGGTCATGAGTCACTACTCAATGGCTATCTCTAAACTGGCTGTAACGAACCCTGTCGTGTTTGGTATCAAACATGTTGGAATCATACCCCCACATGTGGGAGGTAAGATTCCATGCACTGTAAAGCTCCTCTGGGAGGCCCTCAGTGCTCCCGGTACCAGTCTTCTAGACCCGAAAAGCAAACTATGGCTGCTGCCATCCAGAGAAACGATTCTGCCCTCCTGCCGCTGAGCCAAGCTCGAACAAGGGAAGGCAGGACAATAGGTTTCCTGTCACAGGAAGGTGTGACTACCTCCCAGACAGGACGTAGTGTATTGGAACAGGGTGGGGGGGCGCTTGCCAGTGCCACTAGACTGCTTTGAAGGGCATATTTAGTGCCCTCCTTGCATACTCCAGTTGAAACCAGTTCTAGGAGCCGTTGGCTCCCACTCTGGCATGAAGCTGGACAAAGGACACGGGAGTATGCTCCCCACTGTCCTGCCCCTCCTCTGGGAGGGACCCCTGAATCCTCCCATTCCTATCCTTAGGGTACTTAAGGGCTTACCTGTGGGTGGGTCCCTTGATTCATTGTGGGACAAGATTCAGATCCGAAACCACTTCTACTTCAACTATCTGGGCACTCTGGACTTCGCTGGACTAAGACACCCAAAGGATTCTCACTTTGAGTGAAGGAGTCACTCCCCTGCATCTGCAGGCACTGCAATGAAGCTGGCCGGCCTGCTATTCCTGAGCTCCTACGGACCCCGAAAGGTTCAGCATTACAGGTGGTAGTTCTGCAACTCCCTCAAGGCCTGCACTGTCTTCCTAGCAAGTTGGAAGCCAGTATCCCTTGTCGGAACTGCTGGAGCAGTACCCCTGATCACCGCGTCGACTTGCCATTGCCAAGGCTTGTTGACTCTCTCCTCCAGAGATCTTTGGGCTCCAAGAAGCTCCAGCATCAAGCATCTCGTGCAGCCAATATCTTTGCTTGCACTGTATCCTTTGCACCGTGGGCCTTCATCCTCTGGTGAGCTGCTCGAGGTCCTCTTGCGACTCCTATGACTCTGTCCTGTGGGTCCTCTTGAGGGTCTTCTTTGGCTCCAGTGGGCTCCCCTGCTTGCTCTGGACTGCTCTGACTTACCTGATTGTGGTGAGTCACTTGGACTTTGCTGGTCCCGACACTGCCCCTTTTTCTATGACTATGTTGTTTGCCACTGCCAAGGCTTGTTGGTGCCCCTGCCGACCCCCAACTCCTTGGCTCTTGACTTCCAATGTGGGACAGCTCATAAACGGCTCATGGTCATCTTCACCATTGCCTGGTCCGTACAGCTGTAACTTCAAGGGCACTGTCAACTCTCCTGCATCCCCGACATTGGTGGGCATTCGTCTTCCGTGTCTCTTGCTCACTCCTGAGTGGCACAGACTCTATCCCCTCCGCTTGCAGGTACCTCCCATCTTGAATTCACCTTTGGATTCCACTGGACACTTTCACCTTCTTCACCAGCGGCATCTTTTCTGAAGTCCTCCATTGTGGAATACAGCGGTTTCCGACGTCACTTTGCACCAAGGCACCCGGCTTCCCTGGTGTAGCTATCCTGGTTCCTGAGGTATCTATGGGTGGGGTGACTTTCCAAATTTCCTTCTTCCACAGGGTTTCTTCAGGGTCCACTGTGAAGAGTCCTTCTTCTTTAAAATTGCAACCTCAACTTAGCCATTGAATTACAACGAGTACACGGTCGAGTTTCCACCCATCACACGGCCTCCGTGGGCTTCCTAGATACTCACCTTTGGTTGTTCCTTGGATCCCCGACTCTTATACATCTTCTGGGTTCATTCTTGACTTAAGTCGTGGTTCGCATTTCACTATTTTTGTACATGGTTGGGCTGCCACTGGAGACCACTGTGTATTTGTGATGCTTACGTATTTTATTGAAAAGGTATTGTGTGTTTTGTGATTTGATCTCCGGGTAGGAGATATTGCATTGTGTTAGTGAGTGTTAATAATAAATACATATTTTTTATAACTACACTGTGTGGTTCTTTTTCACTTAACCTATGCCATAAGATTAAGTACTGGTAAAACAAGCTGCTTTACACTCCTTCTGGACTAAGCCTGAAGGCTGCTCTCCACAGCTACCACTTAGAAAGCTTTCTTAGGCTGTCTAAGACCACTAAAATCACCATAAGGGTTGTCTGGATTAGTGCAGGGTGCTACACTTACATACGTGAGCACCATATACTAAGCCAGCCTCCTACACATATGAGTCATCAGGGTCAGCAGGTCATTCGAGCATGTTCCAGAACTGACACCTGCTGCCGAAGGGAAACAACAATTGAGTCATCAGAGTCAGCACAAACAAACGAGTCACATAGTGAAGCCCCTTATTGGCATAAGTGTTATAGCACACAAAACAATAATAATAAAGACATCATAGTAATACTATAATATCTTGTTATTCAAGCATCGGACCATAATTGGCAAAAATATGCTAATGAGATGGATGTTTAATACTTGTTTTAATACTTGCTGCAAAGAGTTTGGGACATAGGGTTTACATCCAAGATTATTGATGGAGCAATAAAGAAAAGGTGAAACGTGTATGGTAAGGTACAGTCCTATGGAAGGAGGTAAGGCAGAATTTGTTGGTGAAAGCACATGTGACAAAACCTTAGTGGGGATTTTCCAAAAGGGAGAGAACCTATCATGAAGGGAATCTCTTATGCCGGCGGGGAGAATGCTTATTATTTAAATTTGCCAAAAACTTAGTTGGGTTTGTGCTATTTAGTTTTTCCTAGAATCTATCATGTGGAGGAGTTGAAGGATGAACACAATTTGAGGAGAATGAAGAAAAGATTTGAGCAAGTGGTATTGGGCATAATGGGGGCTATTATTCCTCCTAAGGGAATAGCTATGAATGACGTAAAGATTAGAGGTTTCTTTAGAGTTGTGGATAGACTTGCCATGAATACAGAGGGGTCTTTTAATCTAGTGAATGCAGAGACATTAGTAAGTAGAGCAATGGTAATGCAGAACTATCTTGCCTTAGACATTGTTTTGGCAAAAGAGGGCAGTGTTTGTAAAGTCATTGTGGCAAAGAAGTGTTGTACTTATGTCCCTGAATATAATGGATGATTGACTCATGCCTTACTAACACAACTAATCTGACATGGAATTAGGAGGAGCTGAGGGACTGGGAAACTGTAGGGTCCTGGATAAAGAAGATAGGGAGTGGTTTTGGGAGAATAGGTAAATGGCTAACTAGTGCTGGTAGGGGAGTTTTGCAAGATGTTTTAGCAACAATGATAATAATGTTGAATTGTGCAATTTCTTTATTGTGCTTATTAAAATTAATAAACTTTACAATGAAAGGATACAGCAACAAGAAAGGAGAGAAACAAAGTGATACAAACTCCCGGAAAAGGAGGAGATCAGGGTACTATTTTTAGTTGGATCAATATCAGGATTGAGCATTTCAACATATGAAACAAATGGTGGAGGATGTTCGGAGAGCTAAAAAGTTGAAGACTTCAAAGACATACTTAACTGTAAGGCGATGGGTTCTGCCCATCAAATCCGCCTGGACGTTTTGCTTTTTGATCACTTGGTTTTTGACTTTTTTACTGTGGGTGAGCCTCACAATGGGTGACTCACCCGTGGTAATCACATGATCAATAGACTGTACAAGTTTGCATTCAGTGACCACCTTTAAGGACAAGGCCACTGTGACACAGCATGGGTAAGGGGCACTTGGCTGGTTCCAAGTGAACACATCTACACACGCTTGTGCACAGATGTGAGGGCTACGCGTATGAGACTCCTGTTGTGTGTAGCCCAGTAACTGCGCACAGGTAACTTAGCACCGAAGGGACTCAACAAGATTGGCTATTGACCTGGGTTAGTCCTCATAATGTTAGTATAGACTCCTAGGGAAAGTCAGTGTGGTTTACTGTCTTGTCTGCAGTGACAGTCCATTATACACCTATGGGGAAGACTGCCTTAGAGTACAGTTTCACTTCCCTTTGGCCTACAGATACTAATGACATATCAAAACGGAGTGGAACCTCTATGCCAAACCCAAATCCGAGATTTCCAAGAAGACATCTGTATATCTTATGGGTCATCCACAATTGTCATATTCATCAGAATTAATTCAGGATCAGAGCCCAGGCCCTTTGTCACCCTGCAGTGCCAAAATTAATTGCATTTCTCTAACAGCAGCAGGAACAATGGCTACCCAAAAGAGAGGGAGCAATTAACAGTTCTTCACTCAGATCCTGAAGAGGAAAGGGGGGGGATGAAGAATCTGCGTCCATCAATTTGTTGTCACACTGTGCCAGGGACTGGCCAGCCCAAGCCTAAGCCCACTGAACAAATGAAGAAGCCCAGACCTCTGGAGCCAACACTGGAGGGGCTTCTCTTAGAGGTTTCGGTGAGAAAGGTCCTGGCAGTGATGTCAGTGAGGGGCGGAGATGGGGTCCCCAGAAGAGATGTGACCAGTGGCTTCTGGGTGACGCCACTTTGAATTGTCTCAGTATGCTTTGCAGGAGGGTTGGGACAGGGGCAGAGAGGTGATGTGGCACCTCAGGATGACTCCAGGATGGACAAGGGGTGCCTGGCTTCTATGATAATAACTTTATTGCATGATTTGTTAAAACCTTTGCAATGCTCGACAGGAACGAAGATTCATTACAGTATTTAAAATAAGTGATTTGATAAAAGAACTTGCAATACTAATAAAAAAAGAAAAAGACAAAAGTCATTTTGATATATAAAACGTTTTTGCAGTGCACTATCTGCGACCTGCTGTAGATTACGTTCAGTTAAGAAACGGCAGTCACAAATAGGCTAAGAGGTCTAGGTCCTGGGCCAACTGGCCTGTAGGCATCTCACCTCCTCTAGCTTTTTTGAGAAACAATCCAAAAACCTGACCAAGGCACAATCGAGCAAAGTATTTGAGGGGTCGAAGCAGGCCAGCATGGCTCCTCTGCAAGATCTAACGTCCTTTTCGATCCAGCCCCTTCGTAATAGAGTTCTTCTATCCTCTAAGAGATTAGGGCACAGGCACAGCACGTGAAATATGTCTTCCCTATGCTGACCGCAGAGCCGACACGTATCCTGGGCACCCTCTCTTTTCCATTTCGGGAGGTGACAGGTCATAGGAATCACCCCCATTCTCAGCTTTAAGAGCTGGAGCTTGGTGCATGCGTTAAACGTAATCGTTAAGTAGCTCTGGGGTTTCAACTGTGAATAAGTACATAGGATCATCCAACCATGGCTCCGTGCCGAGAGGCAGGCCCTATCTTCTACTGAGGAGATTCATTTTGCACTGAGTTTTGCTAGCCTCTTGAATTCGTTTTGGCTTACATGCAGGGCCCAGAGGTTACTCAGGCTTTTATTAATCTGGGACCATAGATAATGGGCCAAGCTGCCTTCCTTGGATGCCCTAAGTTTATGGCAGCTTATTAGAAAAGTCGCCATACGGCCCAATGACTGTCCACAAATGCCACACTCCAATCTGATTTGTGCTGGTGAAGTATACAGGGGTAGCTGGAAGATTGATCTATAGACTTTTACGTCTGATTTGTCCAATTACCCGCTGTCACGCCCTTTTAGGACCTCGCACCCAGAAGTTAGGGTGGGAATGACCTTTGCCTGGGCAGCCTGAAGGGTTGGAGCGAATGTTGGGCCATTTAGTTTTTTATGAATGGAGCTGAGTGCAAAGGACAGCGCAATTCCTTTCTTTTTTAGTTCACCCAACTGGTTCGCATATCTGCCGTTGTTGTTAAAGAAAACCCCTAAATACTTGTGACAACTGGTTGCTTCAATTCTTTCCTGGTTTAAAAACCAAGCCGGATTTTTGGGACCAGATTTGCAG
Organism: Calotriton arnoldi; assembly: GCA_963921515.1. Lineage (NCBI taxonomy): Eukaryota > Metazoa > Chordata > Amphibia > Caudata > Salamandridae > Calotriton > Calotriton arnoldi. The sequence continues at coordinate 288,699 of CAWUFW010015372.1, read as the reverse complement.
ACCGCAAGGATTTTAGTTTTTTCTTGTTGTTAATCTGTAGCCCATTCTTATTAGAGTATGTAGCGGTTGCATCCAGTAGGCATTGTAAACCTATCTTGGTATGACTAAGAAGAACCAGGTCGTCGGCATACAGTAGATTGGATAGACGAAAGTTACCCAGTTTTGGTGGGTGTGAGTTGACTAGGTCGAGGCCTGCTGAAAGGTCAGACAGGAATAGATTGAAAAGCATGGGAGCAAGGACACACCCTTGCTTGAGGCCTTGCGTTGTTGGTATTGGACGCGACAGTCATGAGCCGTCCCCAATCTTAATCCTGACCCATGTATCCTCATGCAGGAGCTGCAGGGCCCTGAGTAGACTATTTGGAATATTCAGTAACGAAAGTTTCTGCCACAGCTTCTTCCTGTTGACCCTGTCAAAGGCCAATTTGTAATCGATGAACCCCATATATATGGGGCTCGGACTGGAATACGCCTGGTCGATCAAAAAAGAAAGTGTAATAAGATTGACCGTTGTCCCGGTGTTACTTATGAATCCGGTCTGATTTGGTGGGATGATTGGGCTTGCGTCCGCCCATGATCGTAGGGAATTAAGCAGTATACCTGCAAAATACTTCGCTTCATTGTCGATTAAGGCGACCAATCGGTAATTCCCTGGAGATTTTTTGTCCCCGCCTTTAAAAAATCGGTGCAAAAATCGACCCTCGCCATGAAGCCAGGATTGAGCATTTTTCTAAAATGGAGAGGTAGAGCGGGGCTAGCTGAGTGGCCCAAAAAGCTGGCTCCTCCTTAAAAAGGGCTGGTGGAATGCCACCTGGCCTGGGGGCCCCATCCTTGCGCCCCTTTGCAATCTGCTTTTAAATTGTTTGCTCTGTGTAGAAATGACTAAGAGATGAGTTGTCATGGGACGCAAGTTGAACCTCCAGAACCATGCTGCCCTCGATATCGTTGGTCTGTTTGAAGTTCTGATTAGGCTGTGCAGGATCATTAAAGTGGTTAAATAAGAAAAGGTACCACTCTGACTCTAATATATTAGACAAAGCAACTTTGGGGGCCCTGCCCGCTAGGCTATTTATGGTGCGCCAGAACCTCACGGAGTTGCTGGACCTTAGATCGAATTGTAATTTGGCCCAGAAAATATTCCAGGAGTTCCTTCGCTCTTCCCGTTTGGCCACCTTCAGATCTCTACGTGCCTCTCTTAGTTTAGTTATGATTGTTGAGTCCATTGGTGTTGTTTTCAGTTTCCGCCATAACCGGTTTATGCTTTGTTTGGCAATCTGTATTGCAGGAGCAGAGGAAGTCGATTGTTTAGGCCCGTTCGCTTGAGCACACTGTATCGGTTTTGCAAACCTGGCAGCTAGACTTTCCGCGAACATTGTCCACTTTGTAATCTAATTCCCCCTTCGCCCGGTGATGTTCACAATTGTTTGCTTTGCTTCTGTCGTCAAGAGCTGTAAGTTATTGGCTGAACACTTGATGCGTTTTAGGTTAGTGGTAAAGATATCAAACCCTTGGTCCACTGCCTGATCATGTTGCCACAGCCTGATGTTAAGGGAGAGCTCTTGGGGACGGTGATCACTGTCCATTTTGTTCCTGAAGCCGAAAGAGGAGACCTGGTTCAGTAGGGGGAGACTGACAAATGAATAGTTAATCAGAGAGGCCCCGGTTTTAGATAAGAATGAAAGTCCAGGCGGCTTGTCAGGGTAAAAGCGGCCGTTGAGAGCTCTAAGGCCGAGATGTTCCAAGTTGCCCTGGAGAATTCGTCCCTTTGGGTCCGCTTTACCCCACCCGGGGCAGTCCTGTGGTGGAATAGACCAATCGCCTACCTGCGGCTTCATTACCTCATTCAATTGAAGGTTAAACATCAGCCACATATTGAAATCTCCAGAGACAAAGATGCCAGCGTTAGGAATTCCAGTTCTCAGATTAAGTACAGTGGAAGTCAGCTCGTCAGTTAGTGCTGTCCTGGAAGCCAAATTTGAAAGGATGTAAACATTCATCAAGATTAGTGTCCTCAGATGCCTGCTGGGGGTACTGAAAGAAGTACCTGCTAAGTGTAACCCCTGAATATTGCTTCCTATTTCCCAGGAGCTAATTGCACTGGTGGCCGATATATAAATTACTAGACCACCACTGCAACGGCCAGGGGACTTTAATTTAGTTGCAGGGATGTAATGGGTTTTGTACCCTTCTAGATGCTGTGGTTTCAAAAGCCATGACTCTTGTAGTAAGATTATTTTGAAGGAGCAAAGATAGAATACTGTGGCCTGGTCTCCCAGTTTGTTTGCTAGGCCGTTTATGTTCCAAGAACATATCTTTAATAGGCTGCCTCCGTGGTCGTTGTGGCCTGTTTTTTGTCACCGTAGCATTCTGGTTGAGTTTAATGACCCCGCCAGCCGTGACTAGGTGTCAGCTTGCGCTGCTTCCGTGGATTGAACCGTCTGCCCACCTCTTAAGTTCTTTCACCTGGAGGTAGGGGTTTTGCTTTGGGAGCACCTCAAGACCGAGTAGACCGGTCCTGGTAGTGCACTTGAATTCACCACATCCGATATGTTATTAAGGATGTATGGGTAGCCTGGTTCCTTTCCGGGAGTAAGGGAAATGCCCCACTGCTTGAAAATTTCCATGTGGCTCAAAATTTTGTTTGCTACTTCCATAGTTCGCCAGGTGACATTAGTGGATTCGTTTGATTGACCCAGACCTGGTGCGATAAACACTATAGAGAGTATCTTGTGCGATGTAACTTCTTTCATCAAGCCTGTTGCTTGTATCAGTTTCAAGATGTTCCCACGATTGAGAATCTTGAAGCTACCCTTTGACTTATACTCTGGATAGAATAAGGTATATGCTGATGTTGCTTGAGCTGTCTTGATGTTCGGATGGCCATCAGGTTTCGTTACCGATGGATTGTTCCCTGAGTCCCTTCTGGTATGGCTAATTTGACTGGGTTCCTTGAGGGGATCGCCCCACCCTGAGGCTACCCCAAGGATCCCCAAGGGGTCCCCACCATATTCCTGCAATGCATGAGGGGAATCCCCACAGACGTGTTGGAGACTAAAGCCAAGTTTGCTGTTTGAGAAGATGGAGAAAGTGCCGCCCTGGGGATCCTTGTACGCCTTGGGACTGTGCCAGGGCTGGAGTGCTGCCCCTTAACTTGGGCGGAATCCAGCGAGTTGAGGCTGCCAGATGGAATTATTAGCCGGGTGCGCTTAAGCCCCTCATCTAGACTCAGAGGAATAGAATCCAAGGCTTGTCCATGGTTGCTGACAGAGTCCCAGGTGGGCTCCTTCTTGCTGAGGCGGCCAGATCTTTCCCGACTACTCCGGCCTTCACCACGGTAGAAGGTAAAGGGGTTGGCTGTTGCTTTTTGCCCTCGTTGGGTGTGGGAGAGAGATTGAGCACTTCCTTTGCTGGCCCATGTTCCCAGATTGGATCCTTATGTCTGATCAAATCTGCTCGTGTGCGAGTTTTAAAAAGTGGGTAAAGGTCCGAGACATGTGTTCTACGGCGGGTCTTGTTGCGGCCCTTTCTCCTTTTTACTCATTTCCCCTTGCAGTCGACTTCCTCCACTACTGGGTCTAGCGGGGGCTTGGATGTGGGCCCTGAATTGTCGGCAGCTGGGGGCACATGTGAGTTATTACTGCCACCGCAGCTGTCCAATGTGCCCAGGGGCAGCGCCATATGCTGGCTCCCCGTTGCCCCTGGATATGGCCCCTCTTGCGAGTTGTTGGTTTGGTTTTTTCCCGTGCCATTGACACTTTCGCTTGGAGTGGTGAGCTTTGCATTAGTGAGTTCCCCTAGGTCTGCCAAAAGCTTCGTCATCACCTCCGGAAGTGCACTTAGTTTTCCTATTATCGGTGAGCAGTCGCAGCTTTGGCGTGGATGGTCAGTAGCCGCCTGGGCCCGTCTGATCAGATTATTTAAATTTGTAATTTTGTCGTCTATGTTGGCGACGTATACGGCCAGTGTATTCAGTAAGTTTATTTGTATGTCCATTTTATTAGCTTGGAATGTCATCGCGTCAACTGACTTTTGTAAGATGTCCAGCGCCGTGGCCCAGACCGACTCTGGTTTAAAGTCCTCCTTCTCCTCATTTAAAACCGGTGGAGGGGCAAAATGATAGGGGGCATCTGTCCCATAAGATGAGAGCATGATTTCCCACTCTTTAGATTGAATATAGGAGAGGTCCTTTCCAGGGTCCAAAGCGTCCTCATCATAGGGAGATAACAAAACTCGTCCCTGACCCTGCCCCTGAGGAGTTTTTGGGTCAGGCTCACTTACTCTATCCCTGAACTGTGATGGCTCCTCAATTGGCTCCTGAGGGATCTTAGCTGATGTTTCCAAGCTTCCCAAGCTTTCTTTGATGCAAGGCATTGGACACTTTACTGCCATACCCACCACCTCACCCTCTCCCTCTTTGGCCAAACTACAAGAGCCAGGGTAGGTTTTGCCTCCTTCCTGCGTTGAATTGAGTAAAGGCTTCTAGAACTTTCACCCTCACTTCAACTCTGAAGGAAGTGACCCGTTTAGGGCCGCCCGGGTCACTCTAGACCTCCACTAGTCTTCTGTCCAATGAAGAGTCGATGACGCAGTAGAGAATGCATATAGACTAGTTTATTCGTAAGATACACTGCAGTGGAGTCCAGTCTGACCAGCCGCCTGTGATGGCTGACGAGGGACTGACTCTAGAAAGCATAAAGTTACATTATGTATGTTGCGGAGCCCTCTAAGACCCACCTATTATGGAAAAACACTGGTAGCTGTCGTAATACAATGGAGGTACAGAATATGAGTTTCGATTCCACAGCCTGGCACAAGCTATCTACTGCCCAAGGTCGTCTAGCTCATCCTCCCATAAGACAGGTGGGAGAAGGCCTTGATGAAACAGCAGAAGAATGCAATAATTAATGAGTTTTCGACACTGGAGAAACGAAACTTACCAAAGACCATTTCTCGTAAATGAATAAGTAACAGTTTCGAATGTAATAAAAAATGGGGTCTAAGAAAAACAAAATGGCGGCAGGGATGTCAACCTAACAAACATAATACCTACATCCTCTGCCCGCATATGCACACGATACAATAATACTGCATTAGCTATATCAATGCTAACCTTCAATGGAGTAATATACGAGTAATACAGCAGTTTTGCGAGTCAATTCTAACAGACCCTCCTTTTAGCATGATATAGCTAAAATATACTTCTTTATTAATGCCAAAAGGGAGGGCCTTTACAATTCTGAACACATGAATATAAAATAATAACGAAGCAACAATAGACATAAATGCATTACTATTTACGCATACTGGCAAATATAGGAAAGAACAAAAGAAAACTTATACATCTTCATCAGAAGAAAATTCAAGAAGGGACCCTGCAACTAACGTAGTGGAACCGAAAACTCCCTCATCTATTTGCATCATATTATTAACATCCTGCTGAAGCATTATCTTTGTATTGGCATCATGAATCGAAATTCTCTTAGGAGTCAAATAAGTAGCACAATAGGAACAGCACAAGGGGAGACACTGAATCAAATTGCAGAAACATATGAGAATAACGATGAAATATATCACCTTTTCTAAAATCCAACCCCAACCACCAAATAAGGACCAGCTCCAATTACCACTCTCCATTCCTCGAACATTTTCCAGAATGTCTAAAATGTGCTTAGTAATATTTTTCTCCATATTCATAATACCGACTACACACTGGTCTCCTATTACTGAGCATGCACCACCATTCTTGGCTAAAATAAAATCGACTGCATATCTTGTTTGCTCAGAATATATGTGCATGCTTTCCAGCTGAGTAGTAATATCCCTTAAAGCTGCTACTGTGGAATTTAGATAAAATCTGCAATTTACACCCAAAATATTCCCTAGCCCGCTCACCCCTGGCCATGGCAGTACCACCAAAGGTAATGATAGAAGAGAGGATATATCCAAAAGTGATACCATTGCTATAATTATTGACTTCCAAATCAGTAACGCCCTCACAGAATTCCTTAGTCAATGTTCTTTTTACCCATCGTATATTCGGTGTACTATACTTGCAGGGCACCCCAAGAGGTAACACCATTCCTTAGGCCACATCCTCTGTTCCATTGTACATATTGGAATATGTACCATTCAACAGAAAATAGAAACCCGGATGTGCATATAATGGACCTTGATAATCGAATGGGGCATACCTAGTACTCATCCCTTCCATTGCAGGATCATCTTTATTTCCCAAGCGCATTACATTTTTGTACACTACTTCTCCGGAACAATTGAGATACAAATAAGTATCAGTGCTGTTTAGTACAGGGCAACACGCGGCATAGATACCAGCTTCTTGAGTGACAGTCAGATCTTGGTAGTGCCAGCCAGTTAGTGTGATTATTTTTCTTAGCAAAATACAAATCACCACAATACATATCAGGCATACACCCAGGATACCCTGTCCCCCTCGGCTTCCTATAATATAGACAAGGTCCAATATAACCGAGACCAAATTCTCCCTTAACTTCTACAAATTGAGGAGGGCGAACATATGTGTAATTTACTAAAGACAATGGATAAGCTGTCCATAAACTTGTAACAGAATCTATGGGGTAACAAGCCGTATTATCTCCAAAGAATTTTCTATGTGTATCTAAAAAGACATTACTGCGCACCGTTCTTTTATCCCGATCAGAAAGAGCTTCTTGATGAAGAATACATAATGGTGCATCCTCATAGGAGCACTCTAGAATCCAGACGAGCCCTCCCCCCAACAAGAAAAACAATAATATGATCACAATCCAAAACTTTTTGTACTTATAAAACCATTCAAAACCCATTTGTCTTGGCTGTAAGGCAATAAGAAACTTCATTGTCTGCACGAGGTCGACCAAACAAAAACATTTTTGTAACAAATGAAAAGCACCAGAGGAGAAAATGTTATATACTGGAACCAACGGTGGAAAGGACACAAAAAGAAGGAAAATCAGGCAAAAAGGAAAAATATCAGGGTCCGTCACAAGCCTCCCTGGCAGGCTTCTATTGTTCAATCCTCGTTGGTGCTACAAAGCACAGGCGGTGGAGCCACACTGTTGCAGCTCATCAGCAAATGTTCACAAACCTCAGGATGGGGGACTTTCCTTTCAAAGAAAACACCCTTGACTTTTATCCTGTCCAGTGTTACGGACAGTGCACCAATTGTCCTGTATCTAACTAAAGAGAAAAACAAAATCAAAGAAACATTATACTAGTCTTATCCACGAAGTCCATCCCTTCTACACTCACTCAGCCATTGGTGCACTACCCTTCCATCGGGGACGCAAATGGTACCTTTCTACTCCAGGCACCGTCTCATCTTGGTGAAGAATTTGCAATTCAGGTGTCGGAGAGCGAGGTTCAGGTTCCTGACGATCTGATGTGGAGGAACCCTGAGCAGCCCTTATTTCTGGAGTTTTGGATCAAGATCGCCTCACTCTCTTCTTCTGTTTGTACCCAAGTCAACTGGGCATCCAAAAAGGGCACAAAACGCGGAACTTGCTCACATTCATGGTCTCCTATCCCCTCCTTCACCCAATGATTATAGGGGCGGGGAAGTGGAACCCATGGGCAGTGAGACGAGTGTATCCAGTTCTTCCGACCTTCCACTCTCACTGCCGTCCTCGTTGCGATGAGGACTAAGAATGGACCCTTCCACCGGGGTTCCAGGCTTTCCTTCCTCTGGAAGCTCTTGATGAGCACGTAATCGCCAGGCTGTATGATGTGCTCAGGCCCTTCTGGTACTGGAGCCAGCGCCTCTTGGATCTTTTAGTAAGATCATATAAGTAGTCTACTAATAGAGGATAATCTATCTCGGAAAATCTCTTTGTCCTAGGGAAGCCCCACACATTCGCAGGATGGACGAAAATCTATTCATATGGTGATAACCCTGTCTTAGAGTGGGCTGTAAATCTGGTAGACAACAAAGCAAGGGGCAGCGCATCTGGCCATTGCAATCTGGTACTTTCCTTTATTTTGGCCATCTTCAGCTTAAGGGTACTATTATATTTCTCAACCAAACCTGCTGACTGGGGATGATTCGCTGCTTGAAATTTTTGTTTAATGTGCAGACCTTCACATACCAATTGAATCAATTTGGCATTGAAGTGACTGCCATTATCACTCCAGATCAATTGGGGCAAGCTGTAGCGTGGGAAGAACTCTTTTATGAGAGCCTTCGCCGTAGCCATGGCTGTGTTCTCTCTTGTTGGATAAGCCTCAACCCATTTGCTAAATGCACAAACCACTAACACATATTTCAAATTATTAACTTGTTGCATCTCTATATAATCCATCTGAAGTACCTCAAAGGGAAGAGAAGGTGGTGCAAAATTACCAGAAGGTGTAAGGGTACCTTTCCCAGGGTTATGCCTCATACATACCATACAATGTTTCACCAAATTTGCAGCAACTTTTGAAATATTATCATTCTGCCATACAGGATCTAATAATTTACCAATTCCTTTGGCGCTAGTATGAGCTGGGCCATGTGCCATGTGACTACAGGGAAAACGTATGCGTCAGGTAACATCCATCTCTGCTTCTCACTTTTATCAGTCCAGCACCCCTCATCATCTAATCGCCCTGTGCATTCCTGCCAAATTGCCAGTTCCTCAACTGTCGCCTCAGACTGTATTTCCTTGACGCTATCCAATGTATTTTCAAACATGGTAGCATCAGGTACCCATATAGCAGGTCCTGCCACAAACATTTTCGTCATTTTTGATCTAGCTGTTTCTTTTGCTGTTTAATCAGCAAAGGCATTTCCTTTCCCTACATCATCAGTGATTGCTTTATGGGCACTACATTTCACTATTGCCAATCGTTTGGGAAGTGTCAAGGCTGTCAAAAGTTTCTCTATCAATGGACCATTTTAGATCTTTGTTCCATGTGAAGTCAAGAATCCTCTCTCTGCCCAGAGGCGTCCAAAATGATGGGCCACCCCGAAGGCATACTGGCTATCAGTATAAATATTGCCAGTCAGTCCTTCACTTAACTCACATGCTCGCAAAAGAGCCATCAAATCAGCAGCTTGGGCAGATTGGTAGGGAATACGAAAAGTCTCAACTACAGTGCGCAGCGTGGTAATAGCATACGCCGCTGTAGTAGTGCCATCTGATAATTTGAAACAAGAACCATCGACATATAGTTCCCCTTGCGGGTCAGATAAGGACACATCAGTCAAGTCTACCCGTCCCTTCGTTTCTTCCTTGGTGCGAAACAAGCAATCATGTACATCTTGGTCCTTTTCTTCCGAAGGGAGGGGTAGTAACGTGGCTGGATTCAAACTGGCACATCTTTTGATAGTAATATGGGGTGCAAACAAAGTCAATTCATATCCAGTCAGACGAGCACTGGTGAGGTGCTGCGTTTTTGTCTTGTTTAGAAGTACATCCACAGCATAGGGTACCATTACTGTGAGATCATGATTGAGGACGAGCCCTGCCGACTGTCGTATAGAGACCGCCGCAGCCGCCGCGGCTTTTAAACAACTCGGGAGAGCTCTGGTGACAAGGTCAAGCGTGGCAGAAAAATAAGCACACGGCCTCTGCTTACCTCCAAAGGCTTGTGTTAACACCGAAAGCGCACACCCAGCCATTTCATGTACGTACAACACGAAAGGCTTCTTATAATCAAGCGTACCAAGCACAGGTGCAGAACAAAGCGCAACTTTCAATTGCTCAAAAGCATGCTGACATTCATGCATCCAAGGCAAAGTTTCATCCACATCTTTAGTCGTTAAACGAAGCAAAGGCTGTATTAATAAAGAATAAGCGGGAATCCAGTGTCGACAATACGAGGTGATGCCAATGAAAGCATGCACATCCCTTTGTGTCTCAGGGACAGGCATCTTAACAATGGCATCAACTCACTCTGGTGTCAGCCGCCGACCCTCCTTCAACAGCAGGTGGCCTAAATAGGTGACCTGTGGTTGACAATATTGGAATTTGGAAAGAGACACTTTATGTCCTTTGTCCGCCAAATGCTTTAACAATTTAACCATAGCCTCCCGACAACCCCCTTCAGTATCAGAGGCGATCAAAAGGTCATCCACATATTGCAATAATACATTACCTGCGGGAAGAGAGAGAGAGTCCAATTGACCTTTTAAAGCTTGACTATAAATACTGGGACTTTCAGTATACCCTTGAGGACAGAATTGGAAACTTCTTCCAGCTAATGCAAAACCAAAAAGATAACGGCAATCGGGGTGAATAGGGATACTAAAAAAAGCATTCTTTAAATCGATTACAGAAAAAAACTTTGCTGTGGAGGGAATCATCATTAAAAGGACAGTGATGTCCGGAACTACTGGAAACTGGGGAACGACTATCTTATTGACCTCTCGGAGGTCGATCACAAAACGATAAACATCAGGATGTGAATCAGGAGAATCCAATGGGGCCTTCTTAAGAATAGGGAGTATAGGGCTATTACACACATTTCCCACCGTCTCCTCAACCATGCCTGTTTTACTCCGGTCCTGTATAATCTGCATCAAAGCCCGTTCCCCTGCTTGTGAGATCTTATACTGAGGAATACGGGGGAGCACAGCGTTCTCCTTAACTTTAATAGAAACTGGTGGTATTTGTAACAGCCCTACATCTGTATCACCTGTGGCCCATAAAAAGGATGGCACGTCTTTAAATTCAGCAGGAATTGGTGCATCTTTTACCAGGCACTGTTTTGCTTTAGCCACATTAGGGCCAATAGTCGTAAAAACACCATCTGGAGAACAAGATATTGTAGCATGTAATCTTTTTAATAAATCTAATCCTAATAAATTTTCACCACAATTAGCTGTTAACAGAAATGGAGAGTCCACAGTAAAAGGACCAAGTGTCAAAGCAAGAGGTTTAGAGATGGGGCTCACAACCGGTAGGCCTGAAAAACCTACCGAAACATTATTACGGCCAGACAGGGTTGCCCCAGGGACCAGTGTATGAGAAACAGAGCTATTCATCGCACCTGTATCCACCAAAGATTTGTGTGCTGAACCATGCAAATCTGCCGTGACATAAGGACCACGCTGATCTACAGGAATTTGAACTGGTCCCTCTCCCTGTCCCTGGCTATCCTAGCCATAGGACAGCCCCGCAGCATCTTCCATATCCTAATCATCATGATAGTACTGTCTCCCACGGGGTCATCAAAATAGTTCGAGTCAGAATGACCCCCTGTAGACACACCTGTTGATACCTCATCCCTGCTAGTCTCATATTGACCCCTTCCTCGCGAACCTCATCCGCCAGGAACTGCAAGTTTTTGCAATAAATCAGGGCACTCACTCCGCCAATGTCCCTCCTTTTTACAATAAGCACACTGATTTCACCCAAGAGGTGCACCACCTCTACCAACTCCTTGCCCTCTCTGCGTTGGGCCACCACCACCACGTCCCCTTCCAGACCCTCTGGAAACTTGCTGCAGCAACACCCTTGTTTTCAAATCCTTATTTTTCGTTTCCACCTTATCCTTTTCCTTATTTTCATGATGCTCATAATACTGAGCCATACTCAATATCACCGAAGGGGAGGATGTTGTCCATGTACTCTCTGATGCCTGCAGCCGGGCCGCAATCTCTGGAAGCAGGTTTGTAACAAACCTATTAACAAACAAACGAACACCCCCTTCCACTGACAAATCCTGTCCACTAAAGTCCAGGAAAACTCCTTCAAACCTAGTAAAGAAATCAGACACACTTTCCTCTTTCTTCTGTTTATATGCCGTTAGCTTATCCCAATCCACCCGTCGGGGTGGAATGAGTGAATGCATATAAGTAATGATGCGATTCGGCAAAGCCAAAATCTCAGCTCTAGGTTTCTCACCTGGCTTCCGCTCTGCATCCCATCCTTTGATTTCTTCCCAAGTACCTCCCAATTCCACTGTATGATCTTGGGTATGCACCTGCCTCCATATATCCACCGGGACCAAAAACCCAAAGAAAATCTCTATATCTGCGAGTGTCATAACCGACGAAGAGGCTGCCTCTGTCAATTCCTTATAATATGCTGTAGGATTCTTTCTTGGGTCAGGTAACTGACTTTTAAGGGCCAATACCTCTCTTCTTTTCCATGGAGTATAAACCCACTGTTTCTGAAAATGGGCTGCCACCCGTTGTTGGACCACCTCATTTCTTTGATTCCGCTGCTCTGGGATCTCAGGGTGAAAAATAGGATGCAGCTCCCTCATCGGATACTGGGGTATACTAACCATAGTATGTTGCTGTAATCTTCCTCTATAACCAAGCAACGTCCCAACATTACCAAGAACTTCCAAAGGGGCCAGATCTGCCGAATATACGCAATCTCGAATGTCATAAATTATTTGAGGGGCGGTGCCCCCAATACACTGTTCCCACAAGCTGATCATCGTAGCTGACATATGTTGAAGGGCATGCTGCTGTACAAATCGATCAAAATCTTTCATCACACTCCATATATCCTCCGCACTATAAATCGGGATCCGAACCCACTGCGCTGCCTGATGCGCAACCATCTTTTTCTCTTCTCCCACATTCAATCGCGTCAATACCTGTTCCATTAGTTCTCGCACTGCCGCCCACTTCCCTACATCTGACCCTCACGCTGGTGTCTGGACACTACTCAGTACAACAGACGAAAGACTCGGGGACGACATAGTAGAAACAGACATAGGAGACAATGTCAACAGTAGCTGTGTAGAAGGAGTAAGAGAAGGGGAGAAAACGGGGGCAGAAATAACAGGTGTTGCGGGGGTGCCTGCAGTCACCACACTCGCAGTTGGTAGAACCGGAGAAGAGATAGACAAAGCAGGAGCCGAGGCTGTCGAACTCACAGGAAGGCTTGAGGAAAGTGGGGGAACATTCGAAGGCTGAGACGCCGGAACATCCGGATATAATCTCTGTGGGGCGTACGGAGGTGGGGGATGTGTTTTCAACAGTTCTTCCACAAAAGTATCCTCTTCCTCTCTAACCACATAAGACTTGTTACATTGTAATAGAAACTTCCTATCAGCACATTCAATACCATTCTCTGTTTGCTCTTTATCATATGCTACTGCTTTCTGCACAACTGTCTGCATTGCTTTCTTCCTAGACGCCTTCTCGGCCTTTATACGCCTCTGCTTAGCTTCCTTCTGCCATCCCTGTAGAGTTGCAAACATCGACTGCCTACTTCTTCTAGCAAATAATTTGTTCTGTAAATAATTCAATTTCTGTTCATCAAAGGTACAATTTAGTGGCCACTGAAGCTCAGCATTGTCTCTCGAATATTTGTGCCATAATGTACAGAACATAATAGGGCCAATGCCATGCTTCACATACATCTCGAAACTTGGAGTGCCTTCTGGAGGCGCAGGTTGTCGTTCCTCCAACCGAAGCTCCGCAGAGCATCCACAACACCCAACACACCACATTTTACTCCAACCAGGCATCTTATCATCAGACACATTCACTAATCAACACACACACACACAACAAAAACACGAACAAAGAGCTCTCAAGAAGCAGTCCGGAAACTGCACCAAAACAAGTCAGTCCTCAGACTGCACCAAGACAAGAAAGTCCGCAGACTGTACCAAAACAAGATAGGCTCTAGCCCCAGGCCTTTTCAAGAGTATGCCAAATTACCAGGTCGCCTGGCGGAACGTTCTAAAATGCTCCGTATCACAAGGGTCTGCAGACCTACCAAGTTAACCAAGACGGCGCCGCACTTACCAAGAATCAAGATGAGCTCACCTGGTGCACACAGGTTGAACAAGATTATTCTCCACTGCCGACTCTTCAGACCAACACGGTCAGATCCAAGGGTTTTGCCTTTTCAGGACCCCAGCTGAGATGACCACTAGACGAGGAGCCGCCCAATCAGACAGGCCGGGCAGCCGCGAGAACCAGGCTCGATCATGTGGGGTACCCAGATCCGCCCATCCGACCAGACGCAACCCCGACCCCTACAACCCATCTACGAGCGAGATGGGTCACCTGGTGGAGTCCCTGTTCAGGCGCCAACTGTAGGAAGTGACCCGTTTAGGGCCACCCGGGTCACTCTAGACCTCCACTAGCCTTCTGTCAATGAAGAGTCGAAGACGCAGTAGAGAATGCATATAGACTAGACTTGTTCATAAGATACACTGCAGTGGAGTCCTGTCTGACCAGCCTCCTGTGATGGCTGACGAGGGACTGACTCTAGCAAGCATAAAGTTACATTATGTACGTTGTGGAGCCCTCTAAGACCCGCCTATTATGGAAAAACACTGGTAGCTGTCGTAATACAATGGAGGTACAGAATATGAGTTTCGATTCCACAGCCTGGCACAAGCTACCGACTGCCCAAGGTCGTCTAGCTCATCCTCCCATAAGACAGGTGGGAGAAGGCCTGGATGAAACAGCAGAAGAATGCAATAATGAATGAGTTTTCGACATTGGAGAAATGAAGCTTACCAAAGACCATTTCTCGTAAATGAATAAGTAACAGTTTTGATTGTAATAGCAATGGCGTCTAAGAAAAACAAAATGGCGGCAGGGATGTCAACCTAACAAACATAATACCTACATCCTCTGCCCGCATATGCACACGACACATTAATACTGCATTAGCTATATCAAGGCTAACCTTCAATGGAGTAATATACGAGTAATACAGCAGTTTTGCGAGTCAATTCTAACAACTCTTGCACTAGAGAGCAAGCTCTCTCTTGGCTGTGTTTTTCTGTTGGATTCTGGGACTGGAGGTGCAGCCATGGACGACTGGAAGGAGGAACCCCCGATATCCATCTGGACTAAAGATTCCAGGACAAATGGGACTCTCCCCGGTACCTGGTCCCCTTAAATCCCCTAAGGACTAGTTAAGGGAAGAACTGAACTTCTGTGCCAAGAAGGAGAGAAGCATCAGGGGAAAAAGAGGAGAAAGTGGGTGCAGAGAGCCAGTGAAGCCACCACCCCGCATAGTACCCCAGGGGGCTAGGGATTGCCTCCAGGAGCAAAATGAGCCCATGATGGAGCAAAATGGCCTGATTGGGCCAAAAGGTATGAGCAAGGGAATGATTTGACTTTGCACGATCACAGAGCACGTGGAGCTCTACTTCCCATCAGCTCAAAACTCCCAGGGATGGGTCAGGGCCCGGGGGTTGTTGCAAGGATTAATTGCACTTTTTTACGCTAGGAGGGGATGTGCATGGGGCTCCCTCCCCAGAGCTAAGAGGGACCAAGGATCCCAACACCAGGGCCAAAATTCATTTCGGGGGCAGAGGACCCACAACTCCGGGGCCGACATGCATAGTAGCAGAGGGAGCACCATTGGGCTCTTCTGAATGGCGGAGGAGGGGTTCAGGATCCCCAACTGCAGGTCCCGGCAGCAAAAGAGGAAGATGGTGGAGTGCCGTCGCACTCCCCACAATGGTGGTGTGCCTGCCCCGCTCCCTGTTCCCGTGTTTCAGGGAGAGGGTGGCCACCACCAAAGGCAAGCTCCCTGCCCTCGGGAGTGGGCAAGGAAAGAAAACGTCCGGCTACCACAGTGGCACGGGAAGTGCTGCCTGTGTGAAGAGCTAGTGGGTCAGCCAGGGATGAGCTTGCTGGGCTGCCACAATAATTGGAAGGACGCAGGGGTGCCCGAGTGGGACCAGGCTCCCCTATGACCAAAAATGAGAAAAGCAAAAAAAGAACAGTCATTGCTGCACTGTTGGTGGCATCCTCAGGATGGTAGGGGGCCCACCAAGGAGAGACAAAGAGCACTGGGTAGCTGCAGGAGTACAGCATATCCCTCTTCCTAAGGAAATCAATGTCCTTTAAAAAGCCCAAAGCTTCATTGTTGCTTCCAAGCACTCCCCAGGCTCGAGCATGTTCTCTATAGCTGGGTGTGTAGTGCCCTCTAGGGGCTGTGTTTATGGTTGCAGGTTCTGTGGCCTAAAGGTTGTTTGAAAAAAAGCATTTTTCACATACAGCTTGTGTTTGTCTTTTTTAAGTGTTATTCATAATACATACAAATGCTTTATTTCAAGAAAGTGAATCATGATGGTTCGACAATGCTTTATTTAAAGGTTTGTTAATGCTGGTAGTAAATGATATCCCTGAGAGGCTGCAAAGTTTTAATATTGATGTTGTGAGCTCCTTATTGCAATGCTTGATTGTTCATTATAGGAGTAGAGGGATTATGGTTACTGAAGTCAGTGATGGAATGAAGTATTAATGAAGTAACACATGACTCTAGTCCTGAAATGTGACAACACTGACCTAAGTAAACTGACACCCCCGTATATAGTTATGTGTTATATTGTACATGAATGGGGTTGTACTGTGAAAGTTGGGGTCATGACCCTTAGGGGTCCAATGTAATGTTGTCAAAGGTATTTCCACCAGTATTGTGTATATTTGTAAATTATTTCATAGTTATGAGTAGGGTGTGTGTATTAAATGTACTTTTACTTTTCTAAAAAAAAACACGGACGGGACAATTATTTATTCAGTGTTATTATTGCATGCCAGTGAATGGTGATTACTAGCCCACACCATATCACTTGAATAGGCCTTGGACTGCTCTGCTTGGCTACCATGAGTGAGTAAATTAATACAAAGGGGTGTTTGGTTCCCAGTGGAGTGTGAATGTGGACCCATTACTTGTGCAGGCCACACAATTGATGGCCCATTTCCTCACTTTAACTAGTAAAGTTAATGGGGTTTTTAGTGATTCTTATAATACTCAGAGGAGGAACTGTTGTAGCGTTTTCAAATTATGCAAAATGTGCAAATGTTCTGTAAAAAGTATCCTTGATAATTAGTGTGTTTAATGATGCATTGAGTTGTAACCAATAAACTAATGATGTTGCACGTAGAATGGGTTTTCTACGTCAATTCGAAGTGCAAATAATGCTATGAATAGTTATGTCACATTTTCATGTTAAACGCCACTGTTTTTTAGAATGGATGTAGTTTCTGGTGTTCTATTCAACTAACTGCCTGCTCATTTCCCCCTCCCAATCAGTGTCCCACTACAAACCATCTCTCTGTGGAGAACCAACTGGATTACGTCAATATGCTAGCAATGTACAACATTGCTAGAAACAGAGCCGGACTGGTCGTAGCGGGCACCGGGCGTTTCCCTGGTGGGCCGCCAGGGTGGGGGCCGGTTTTGGGCCCCTAGGGGGCCATTTTTGTTACAGGGCCGTTTTTGCAGCATAGCTGCAATATCGGCCCCTGTAACAAAATCGGCCAAAACCGGCCCTGGCAAAGTGCTTGGCCGCACCCCCAATCCCCCGGAGGGCCGGCCGAGCACTATGCCAGGGCCGGTTTTGATTCCCAGTCCGGCCCTGGCTAGAAAGCCTATATTGTGACTGAAGTTTCCATCATGTATTCAAAGTATAATTTTCAAGGAAACCGCCTGTTAATGTAGAAGTGTTAAGTCTATGAGTCATTGGGGCATATTAGCAAGGGCACTATCGCCGCTTTAGCGGCACTTTTTGCCGCTAAAGCGGCGATATTTTTATCGCCCGATCAGCAAACTGTCTCTAACAGCAGTTAGCGACAGTTTTCGGGCATTAGCGCCCGTTTTTTACCGCTTTGCATGGCAGCGATATTTATCGCTAATGACATGCAAAGTGGGCGTTCCTCACTAAAAATACACGCAGACAGTCGCAAACACAACTTCACACTATTAGCAATGCCCGCGAGCGATAAAAAAATGTGCGTTAACCCCGATTAGCGCTGGATTTTAACACCTGCTAGAAACCTGACTTAGCCATTATAGTCTATGGGAGGTGGATTCTACGGTTAAGTCCCCACCTGCCTATTAGCGAGTTTTTCCTTAGCGATGGGAATTTATCGCAAGGAATTCTCGCGCTAATGCTGGGAATCGCCGCTATCGCTGGATTTGTTTCGCATTGGAGATAAAACGTTGCTAATAACGCGTTATCTCCGCAAACGAATCCAGCGATAAAAAAAACACGCTAACCGTGGTTTGCGTTAATTAACGCACGCTGTTGGTAATAGGCCCCATTGTTTTAAAAATGTTTCATTTGTGTTGTACCTTTCCGGAGTGCAGTTGCTGAGGGAGCAGGAGGAAGATTTCTCTTACCTTACCAAATGGGTTAGCACTACAGATTTAGAATATTATGTTGTTTCTGGTTTCCCAATGTGACCCTAGCCATGATCATACCATGCTAAATTTGGAAAATATGTTAATAGCTTGTGTGAATTACCTATAAAACATCAGGGTTTCTGTCTTTCATGGAATTTCTTTCACTATTTTTCTCATGGGTGACTTTCCCTTTTCCTCCAAGACTCTGTTCATTTGCTTTAGACTTGCAATTGGACTACCATCAGTATTCTTTATGAGTTTGACACATAGAATGTTTACTTAGATTCTGCCTAATTAGGGATTATTACTTTGTCTGAGTTTGCCTTTATCTATACTTCTGTATTTGAGCCTTCATGGCATTTCAAGCATTTTTTCTCGGCACTGCATTTTGATTTTTTGGTAATAAATTCACTTTTTGCATTCGCTCAGTCCTTTATGCATCCACAATTTTATTTTAACTCTGCTAAATTGTGTTTTCCTGATGAGGAGTGTAGCCTGTAACCGCTGGATTAACTGGACACAATGGAGCTGAATTATTTTGGTGAAAAAGAGAATGATCAAAGATTGGGGTTCAGGAGATTATTGGGGTTTGGTTCCCACAGTATCTAGAAAGGGCAGTCACCATCTCAGGTGTATTATTTAGGCTGCCGAGGCAACCAATGTTTGTGGAGTCTGAAGTTTCCTTGAACAGTAAGGACTGCGAGGTGAAGGATGAGGTAGTAGTGGAGAACAAGTGCAGCCCCCCAGCTTTGTTTTGCACGATGGTGGACCAAAGACTGCCAGAGCAGAATCTGCATTGGCTTCCTGTCCAACCCACTTGTTGTATATTTTTGGCAGTTTTTATATAAAGCGAAATTGGTCCAAAGGAATTAGAAAGGTTTACATGAGCACCAGATTACTTTACACAAGGTCACGTTTTTTGTTTTTAATAAACACAGCGAGATTAAGTGATTTGCACGGATTACAGAATGTTGAGCCGATGCTGGGACTCGAACCTAGCTCTTCAGAAAGTGTTGGTAAATAGATATACGGTCACATTTCTGTGATTTACCCTTCTTACCCGGGTGCAGTATGTGCAACAAGGAGCAAGGCAGGCACTTACTTTAATGCGCCTCATGCGGTCTTTGGCAGCTACAAGAACTTCCCAGACTCGTGATTAAAGGCGTAGCAGGATTTGTTGGCTAGCCCCGGGTTCTTCAGAGAGGAGGAGCATTGTAAACCGACTGGTGTCATAAGGTCCGTTTGACTTTGACCACGACTATCACAAGCTTGGCAGAGTATCAAGGATCCATTTTGCAACAGTACAAAAGGCGCTGTGTGAGATAAAAACATCACTCTTTGCTCCAGATATTCAAGCTAACACGATGGAATCTGAATCCGACTTAAAAGATTTGTATCAAAAGGAGTTTGATACAGAGAGCTATTTTCAAATGTACTGCAATCCAAACTCCGACGCATTTGCCCCAGGCTACTTTTTGCCGCTTGTCCTGGAAAATCTGCATGAAACCTTCTCATCAGGCAAGTAGCAACATGACAGCAGTGATATATTTATAATTTAACATGTTAAGGTATACAAGTAAATCTGAAGTTTTATTTCATTGCTTCTGTGCTTTTTATTTCAGACAATAGTGATTCTTATTTCATCAGGTTTCATCAGTTCGATGAAGTAATTTAAAATCCTCTCAGGAGCCTTGATCCCTCCTCGATTTTTAGACCCAGAAAAATGTAACCCATTTGACCAGATTAAATACACTAATGTATTATCTTTATACCACCAAATGGTACATAGCCTTGCCAGTTGGAGTTGGTCATGTGACTATGTATTCAAATTGATTACCTCATCTGTCCATATGTTTGTAGGTCCCTTCACACCTGTCCACCCCCATGTTTTCAATAATCTTTTGTTTTTTCCTTGTTGGGATGGGTCATTAAGTTGTAGATGAACAAAAATCAAAGCTGAAACAAAGAATCTTATAGCTTATCAGTGTAAAACCAAATCATATAATAATGTATTTGACATTTAAGAAAAATAGGATGTATTCAGAGCACTGCCACTAAAAAAGGTAAAATAGATTGGAGACATATGCAAATGATAAAAAACCCAGTTATGCCAATGCATTTAATAATTTTCAACAAAAATGTTAATATCCCTAAAAAAGGTGCCAACTGAATTGCAATTGTGGTTACTGATGAGTTGGAAACCGCTCAATATCCTCATACATTTTAATATGTATGAAGCAGCAGGACATACTCCTACTGATATGGGTTATGAAAAACAACACCTTTTATGCAAATAAGTTTCCTCTTTCTATGTTTGCTGCAGAATGCTGCACACATAGAAAGAGGAAATAACAAGGAGAAATAAAGAAACTTCTCCTTGTTACACCTCAAATCGGGAGGTGTAAGGATTTGGCGCTTCCCCAGGTTTACATGCTCTTGTAAATCTGGGGCAGCGTCAAATTGCATGGGTGTTGCATGGAAAAACCCACCACCACAATGCTCATGGAATGCCTCCCAAGCGTAGAGTAAGGAAGCGCAGTATTTGCGCTGCCCTGCATTACTCCATATCTAGGAGGTCATTCAAAGCCACGCATAGTGGCTTTGCATGACCTCATAGATATCATTTTGTAAACGGCACCGCCGCAGTGTCACAAAAAGTGACATTTTGGCGGCGCAGGGGCTTGTAAATAAGCTCCCTAGACTCTTCCATTGATAAGCTTAATTATCAGCGTACTGTAGCATCCCAGTATTCACAAATAAGGGATGTGACAGGCTCCATTTGCACACAAACACTTCTTGATTTCATTGCCGTGCTGCACGGACGCAGCCAATTTGATTAATGTGCTCATGCCTGCAGCCTTCAAGATAGCTGTTGCTGTTCATGATTTGTACCCAATTTGCTGTGCATGGAGATTTATGCACCTACAACTTGAGAGCCCAGGTGTCTGTAGGCCATTGTAGGATACCATCCTAGGAATGATGGTGAGGCAGTATTATATGGAAGAGGAAGAGACAGTTAACCCTATAACTCTATGATCTGACCAAGTAGACTAAGCTGATATTTCTCACCTCTTAAAGGCTGAGCTATTATCTTTGCCAATGTTTTTTTTCCCTTGGCATTACTTCCAATAGACAGTGCCAGCATTTGCCCAAAAAATGGAAGGTGAACGTTCGATGAGAAGTCACTGCAGAGACCTACACGGGGAAAGAGGCCGCTTCTCCCCTATTTTGTAGTCTAGTGCAGAGCAAAAGGGAGAAAATAGCATCCAGTCACAGGGTTGAGGTAAGCAGCTCTCTTGTGAAGCAAGGACTTGACACTATCAACTGATCAGGATATATTTACTTAGACTGCTAGAGAGGGGGTAGTGTGCAGCTCCACACACAGCTTTACAAAGGTGGTGGAAGGGAGGAAGATTGAAAAGTGGGGGAAGAGCAGAGCACCACATGTACTCCCATGGAGTGCTGAAAGCTGAAGAAAGCCATCCAATCATGAGTAAGCGGTTGACCCGCAGCCCACTCAATGTATTGTATCGTCCACAATAGATGTTCAAACAAAGACAACTAATGCCGTCTGTAGGCAAGGTCTAAAAACTGCAAGCACTAGAATGCACAGACAAAAAAGTATTCTGAGTGTGCTACAGGCTAATGTCCTACACAAAGAAGAGGTGAGGGGTAAGCCCTTGTCAGCCCGCATCCCAAGGGCTATATCCAAAGCAATTCACAACAAAAGACTGAGATGTGGGGAAGAATACATGCACTACAAATCCATCAAAATGATTACCTCAATTGATCATCGATCAACAGACTAAATACATACATTCTTTTATTCAATCATGTAGGGTTGTATTCATCAATTCTTCTGTACAAAAATATATGTTGCTGTATGGTGTCACATGATAAAACATTAAGACCAAACAATAAACAAAAACTATAAAACAATTCATCAAACAAGACACACAAAAATATGCATCAATGTTAAACAATCCTAAAAAGAACTCCTCTTCTTTCCTTAAATATACAGTGGAGGATGTGCTATAGATTTTACGCACAATCACAATCGAAGATAGTCCCTTATATTAGTACTTTAAGATAGTCCCTTATATTAGTATATTAGGAAGTGTAGTTGTTCTCTTCAATTTCTTAATAATGTGTACTTGATGTTGAATACACGGCTGTTATATTTGTGGAGACTTTTTAAGGGAAATGTTGATGACTATCGGCCAAATATTTTTGGCCTCTTAAGGACCGATGAAAGAAGGAGTGCACGAGGTCAAGAAACCATGCATCCCAGCCACCGGCTAGCCGCCTATCCTGGAGCTTGTGGACCAGATAATGGATCCCCTCAATTGCTGTCGTTGGTCCACGTCAAGCCACAGTCCAGCGGAAACTGATCCGATATGGCCCGGCGGGCCTACTAATACTGCCTCACCGGGCAGAGGCACAGCTCTCTCAGGATCACAACTGGGTCACTTCCGTCGGCGCGAGAGTCCGACAAAGTATTCTGAATGTGCTACTGGCTACTGTCCTGCCATGGGATCACTTGAGATCTCTGCAAACCAAACTCCAGATAAAACTTAAAATGGAGCCATCCATCTGCATCTTAGAGTGCAGTAGATAAGCTCCAGGTTTAATACTAAAGAAAGCAAGAAAGTTAAATATATTCCAAAAGTGTAAAACCATCACCTGAAAGTGTTGAGAGTTCACAGAGAGACAGTGTTTATCAGCTGCAGCTGAGGCAGAGGAGTGTCACCCTACTGATTTAAAGCAGTGCAATGGAAAAAATAAAATGATAATAACAGAAGTTATTAGCATTTTATTTTTAGTATTCCAGTTGCCGCCAGGTTAGGGCGGGGCGGGGCTGGGCTCCCTGCATCACGGGGAAGAGTGGCTGATGCTGCACCTAAAGTGTGCATGACTGTTTGGCTGGCCGTCTTTGGTCGGCCAAATAGTCATGCGCACTTTGCAAGTTTTCCTTCGAGGCTATATTATAGCCTGGGTGGAGAACATGCCCAGGCTCGATCTCTGAGTGCCAAACCACGGCGCTCAGACCAATCATAATGCAGCTATCTGCAGCGTTGTGATTGGCTAGGGAAGTCTGGAAGCCTAGATGCTTCCTGTTCCTGGTTCCTGCGGAGAGAGGCAACGGCGACCAGCAGGTAAGTTTTCTGTTTTATTTATTTCCTAACCCGCCAACCTCCACCCGACCCCCGCCACCGTCCCCTACCAGTCGTCACTGGAGTTTATCCACATTTTCTGCTGGTGACATAATAAAGAGCTGGGGGTGTGAATTACACTATATAGGTTGTCAAGAGTGCTTAACAAGTGTCTGCAGTGGTATTCGGAAGGGGAAACATTCCAAATCATTCTAGTATGCTGCAAAATACGCATCCGGGGTATGAACTCCGTGACACACAACGGGAAGGGGGAATTCTTTGTTATCCCTTCAAGTAGTCCTGAATTTGCAAAAGAATGAGTGCGGATACCTGAAGCTCTGCTCAGAAGCCCAAGCTGGTACACATTAATGGTGTGCACTGAATAGCAAGGCCACCTACTCTTAAATCTACCTTATGCCTCAAGTGAACACATGAAGCTTGATAAAATGTTGGATGCCAAGGGGTGGCAATCAGCTTCTACTTTCATTCTGGGGGGGGGACATTTCTTTATAGAGGGCTTCACAGGAGTGGTGTCATGTTTGCATTGCAACAGGTGATGAAACCGTATGGGCAGTGCTTAAAATACAAAACTGGGTCTGTCAGAGAGACAGTGGAGTCTCTTAATGTAAAGGCTATGTGAATTTTCACATGTTATCTCTTTTAAACATCCCTAACAAACAATTTGAGAAAAATGACCCCATTTTTGTTGTGGTCCCCCCTTTGGGTTGTCTGATTTCTCTGGATTTGCACCAAAGACCTGTAAGGTTAAATATATGAAGGCTTGGACCAAATATACATTATTCTGGCATTATTTGCATACATTTGTGACTATTGCATTATGCTCGGTATGTGCAATTCCCAAAATGTTATTAATATATCTCACTGTGTAATTGCGTCGCAAAACTGTGGCACAGGTGAGTGAGAACCAGAATGTGAGTGGCTGTGGTTCATGGTACTCGTGTTTGGGAATATTTTTTTTTTATAATTTGCAACACAAGGATGCATTTTCTGTATATATATATTGTTAAATGCCATATTTGGATTCTGTGTAATTTTCCCAAAATTGTATGTAATATCGAGGAAGCAAATTGCATGAATTTGGGGGAAACAGTGACTTTGGGGGCCCTGGGCCAAACTTATTTTGGGGGGACCTGTTCAAAAGAACTTTGAATTTAGCACCCATTTTCAGCTCACTCATGCCCTCCTAGGATAGTTCGTAGACACGGGCGTCTTAAGAATTATTGGGTCCCTTGGCAAAAACATATTTTGTGGACTCCTATCAGGACAATTTACACTAAATAACAGGTATAAAATACACATTTTCAAGATGCAATTTCCCATACCGGTTTCTGGTTAATTAAGAGGGACTACAAGTTGCAAAAGCCATTGCAATAATGCAATTATAGTTCATCATATGTAGAAGAGAGACTTAAAAATCAGTGAACTGAAAAACCAAGAAAGGCATTAAAGATGTAATTTTTTTAAAGTGTCATTTATTTGAGAGATGTGGGGCGTATTGCAATAATTTCAGAAAACATTTTTGCTAACTTTTCACGTTTCTTAAACTTCCAAATATTCTACACCTTTTGAGACATTGCTAGTTGGGGTCAGCACAGATGTTATAGAATCCAAACTTAGGAAACTGAGGGGATATGTACTAGGAAGTGGCGGAGCGTGCCGTTAGCCTCCTTGGCTTAACGACAAGCTCCACCAATTCTGAAACGCATAGGCTGCACCATATTTACAAGAATGTGGTGCAGCCTTGCGTTTCCCCCTGCGATGGCGCTAAGTTTCACAACTTAGCACCAACGCAGGCACCCTTGCACCAGAGTGCAAGGGTGTCTGTGTGCAGGGGAGGATTGCTTATGTGTAGGAAGGTGTCCCTTCCTGCACATAAACAATCCTAAAATACAATTCTGTCACTTTCATGTGTGCTGCTTCATGCAGCACACATGAAAGTGACAAAATTGAATTTTTTTAAAAGGTTTGTTTATGTACAGGAAGGGACACCTTCCTGTACATAAACAAACCATGGCATTTTACTTTTTCCGTGTGTTCTGCACAAGGCAGCACACATGGAAATAGCAAAAACGAGGAGAAATAATGCATTTCTCCTCGTTTCGCCAACTTAAGTCCAGGGTTTTCCTGGTCTTAATTTTGGCGCTGCCTCCTATGTACACCACCTTTGTACGTAGGGGGCAGCGTCAAATACAATGGGTGTTGCGGTGGAATGCCCACCACAACACCCACTGCACGCCCCTTTCACACTAACCATAGCGTGAAAGGATGCCTTATGTACAAAGCTGCGTTAAGCCACGTTAAGTGGCTTAACACTGCCTTGTACATAAGGCACAGCCCCTATCGCTACCACAACATCCGTAAAGTTCAGGCGTCAATTGCATATCTTAAGGCTACATCTGTCTTTCAAGTTAGATATCTAACAGCATCAGCTTTGCTCAAATTTCACATATCTTACACAGTCAACCCTCTAGCAGCTGCTTTGTTTAAGAAGCCCTGAATTCTGCAATGCAATCCCCGACTTCATCGCCCCTTTCGCCATCGACTCAAATCTGTACATAACCCTAGGAGATCTCAACTTTCACCTTGAGAACACAGACACCGCCAAAACGGCCGACCTCCTAAAAAGCATGGCGAACTTAGGATTCAAGCATCTTGTCACTGACCCAACCCACACCGCAGGACACACACTCAACCCAATCTTCTTAGCCAGCGACAGAGTTAAATACACACACTGAGGAGTTCACCTGAACCAATCACCACTGTATCCATTTTGTCATCTCAGAACCCCCCAACATGCCCACCTCCACTGCCAGCGACACACCGAGCAGCTGGTCCAAGTTATCAGAGCAGCAATGGACCAACACTCTGAACTCCCGCCTACCCACCACCACTGAAGACACAGAACAAGCGGCAGAAAACTTTGTGAATTGGATCACAGCAAGTGCCGAGGAAGTAGCCCCAAGGAAACACACCAACCATAAGAAACGAACACAATAAAAGTGAAAACCCTGAAACATGAGTGCAGACAGAAGGAAAGAAGATGGTACTCCAATAAGACCCCTGAGGACCAAAAAAGATTCAAAGACACCCTCGACCGATACCACCACCTCCTGAAAAGCACCAAGAAGACAGCCCTAGCCAACCTGATCTATGACAGCTCCAAAAACAGCAAGGAACTGTTCAACATAGACCCGAAGGTTTGCCCCTCTGTTGGCCGATCACCTGCTAGAAGTTTACAATGAGGCGTTTGAGGGCGGTGTGCTTCCGCCATCCATGAGGGAGGCCCTAGTGGCCATGATACCGAAACCAGACAGGGACCCTTTGTCACCCAATTCGTATAGGCCAATATCCTTATTAAATATAGATGTAAAAATACTGAGTAGCATCATGGCAGCACACCTTCTCCCGTGGATATCCCACATTGTAAATACGGATCAGGCAGGATTCATACCCAAGCATAGCACCATGCACAACCTGAGGAGATTGGCGCATATTTGGCATGCTCCATGCTTAATGGAGGATGACTATGCATTAGCACTATTGGATATAGAACAAGCCTTCGATTCTGTGGATTGGACGTATTTATGGCAGGTCCTCCAGAGAATTGCAGCGGGAAGAGAGTTTTTTCTCAAATGAACCAAGGTACTCTGTACATCCCCTATGGCATGGGTAAGTGTGAAAAATATGGTATCCAGGCCAGTAGCGCTCAGTAGAGGTAACCGTCAGGGATGTCTGCTCTCTCCGCTCTTGTTCGCGCTGGTCATGGAGCCATTGGCAGCTGCCCTGAGGGTTAAGCTGGGAGGATAGGTGTCTAACTCGGCATGGTTGATCACGTGGTCTCGCTATATGCCGATGATACCTTGGTCTATTTATGCCAGCCGATAACCTCAGTGCCACTCCTATTGGCAGTACTGCAGAACTGGTAGATGATTGAGATGCGGGAACCGACTCTTTCCCTACGTCCTTGGGAACCTTACTAATCTTTCGGGTTTTAACCAGATCGCACAGAGAGTTATTTACCACGACCCCGACTCCCATGAAGCACGAGAACATCGCGCTTTTAGTAAGCCCCTTCTTTTTCCCTTTCCCACGAACCCAGCTTTCCCGTCCATAAACACGCTTGCAAATTACGCATGATTGTAATTTTGTCGCGCCCTCACTCATTTTAATGAGAGCGTCTAAACCCACTACGAATGTATGGCTGTATGTGGTGTTTAACACAATATCCATGTACTTCATTGATACTTGCATGGGAATTGACTGCATTGATGCATTTGCACTTCGAATTCACTAGGAGTGCACGAAAACACCCACCTGTATGATCACGATGTGTGGGTAAGACCAAAACATTTTGATGACCATTTGTGTCACTGAAATGAATGAATGCTCACCATAGTTCACTGCCTCCTCAGATACGAGGCACACTTGGAGGCATGCTCTATCCATACGCTATGTTCAACGAATGTTGGGAATCACGAGAGCACTTATTCCCTGAGCAAGCACATTACTGCGACCTATACAATTTTTATCTGTTTGTCTGTTATTATATGTTTGTCTTTTCAGATAACTTTCCTTTTTTCGAACGGAACAAAAGGATACCTGACCGTGAGTACATGGTTAGGTTATAGTGACCAAGGGCAGGGTACACCTTAGCGAGTATATACCTCTCGGGTCACATTCACTGGTCCTGAAGAAAACCTAGTACTACCATTTACAGGTTGAAACATGTTGACCTTTTACTGCACCTTTTACTGCACTTCTTTTCACTAAGAGATACCTGAGGGTCAATTTAACCTTCATGGCATCCTAACAATTTTTAACATTGTCTAGTTGCCCCAGAATAAAGTTTTCCCAGTGGGTCATATCTAGCCAATTTTTAATCAACACTATTAAATCACTCACTTTTCACATCACAAAACAACCAGCTCCACTGTAATCAGGTGTCGCAGCACACCCGGGTAGCATTCGGCTATTCGGGTGGGACCCCAATGATGAAGCATGTCACCAACTAGGTTGGTGAGTGAGGGGTCTTTTTAGAAAAGGACAATTTCCTTTCCTGTGCTTTTGTCCCAACACCATATAGACAGTGTGCTGTCTTTTGGTTATACTCCTTTCTTTGTTTTGATTATTGTATTTTTGCACATTAGGCACTAGCACTCTACTCAATTCATAAGGTCTATTCTCTCCTGAGGTTTCCAATTGTAAGTCCCATGGTTCCAGTAAAAGGGTTATTTAACATAAAATGTTGTTTTAGATTGAGATTTTAACTGATGGACTCATCACAAAGATATTGAAGCTTAGTTTTTTTTAAATTTTAAATCAATTTTATATGTATCTTTTTATTCTATAGTCCACAGGCTAGGGCTTTTTGAGTGTATTTGTATCTGGATTTTATCTTGTGAGAATTCTTTTATTAGCCCATTTGCCTGATGTTAACTTGGACTTTATTAACTAAGCTGCTATCTTCCATTGTCATCATTGTAGGCCTTATAGTGCAATACATCGAGTTATTTTTTGTATCAATGTTTATGTATTGTACTGTATGCCTATGTACTTTGATGGTCGTAATGACCGAATAAAGTTTGATGACTGACTGACTGATTATACCTTGCCTGAAATCTTGATGTGTGGGAGGCAGCCCACCCCCTCGACCCCATACATTGCATGACATGTCACCCTCATCTGGAACAGTGTAGTCTGGAGAGTGGAACAGCATGCCCCGTATGCCTCTGATATGTCCCTTTGGGCAATTTGTCCTTTTGCCCGAATAGTGGACTCTATGTCCACACGACGATGGAAGGAAGGAGGTTGTCAAACGCTGGGAGACCTGTATGTAGATGGAAGGTTTGTTACCCGAGACAAGACAATCAACACATTCGGTCTGGGACTGGGACAATTTTTATAATACGAAAAAATATGAAGTGTGACACGTGAAATTTGGCAGGGGTTCCCAGCAGAGCCATCCACCACGAATATACTGACGTAATGCCCTATATGGTGCAGGGCAAGAGATTAATATTACATTTATATAGAGCTTTGAGAGACGACTTGCCAGGCACGACATTACTGGTAAAGTGGAACTGGGACGCCATGGTGGAGGAACCACTATTGTATAGGGAGTCGGAAAAAGTTCAGGAGGGAGTACGCATAGTCAGCTCCAATGCACGTTTTAAGCTCCTACAATACAACATGGGACACAAAGTATACCTCACCCCAACCACCCTACACACAATTTACCCTGCTCATAGCGACGAATGTCCAAGATGTAAAACACAAGAGGCGGATTTCCTCCATATGGTCTGGTCGTGTTTACAGCTGTGCTCCTATTGGGACTCGATAGTCACACACTGTTAGAAATGGGATCTCTGGTTGGCTAAGGCTTGCGCCAAAGCCAGACAGAGACCACCACTCTAGTCAGGGCGAGGGAGTTACATGCCAAAGATAACCCCTGCTCACCCCCTTGGTAGCTTGGCACGAGCAGTCAGGCTTATCTCGGAGGCAATGTGTAAAGCGTTTGTGCAAGCACACAGCAACATTATACCAGGCACACAACAAAAGGAACTCCACACAAGGTTATATCAAAAATAGCCTTTGTATTCTCATAACACATTAGAATAGTACTCACATAATATACATTGTGCCACCTGGCACTAGGTCATATTTACAAGGGATTATTTACACCTGACAGGGCCAACTGGACCACTGTCAGAACCAGCACCAAGTGAACTTGGTAAAAGTAAGACATATCATAAACGTACAACCAGTAATCACTGGTAACCACTGTACTCAGCATCAGCCTGTAACATAAACCACATTATGCACAGTATCACGTAGGCGCCAAATCTATTGTACGACAACCTCATCAGTCAAACATCTTAGACCCTAACCTCCTAAATATCACTCACATTAGGGGCATAAAACACAGTAGAGAATATCTCAAACCTAACCACAGTAGGCACAACCTCATAATCATAAAACCACATTTAGAGGCATAAATCAGGGTGCGTAAATCACAATACAGGAATCACATTTCCTAGCACCACAATATCACATTAGGGCCTGGTGCCCTATTAACCCACAGTCCCCCTGGCCAACTGGCCTTCTCAAAGGGGCTCAAATGCCCTGTGTCCAGAATGTCAGGGCTGCTGCCAAGGCAGCGGAGTTCGCAAGTGCGCAATTGCGCAGACCTAAACGTGGCAGCTGACGCTAATTGCCGTGCAGCTGTGAGAGTACTGGGGCAGAGGAGTGCATCTCACTCCTGTCTCAATCACAAATGCCCCCAAAGAACTGTGGCCTAAACGTTGCAGCTGATGCTACTTGCCGTGCAGCTGTGATGCAAAGAAGGCCTGGCACTCACTGTGCCCTCTGGAGTCCCCACTAGGACTCTAACACATATGCCCATCTCGCTGTAGCTGCCCGCGCTGGTGCGGCGCAGCTGGGAATCAGGTAACGGGGCCCTGGCACCTCTGTGCCCCTTCAGCCCCACTGGGCCTCTTAAATGAAATTACCCCATCGTTGCAGCTGCCCCCTGCAAGCAGGGCAGCTGAGATAAACAGTGAAGGGGCCCTGGCACATCTGTGCCCTAGGGGCCTCACTGGGGCTCTGTAGCAAAGGAATGCGGGCCAAACGTGGCAGATGCCCACTGGCAAGCGGGGCAGCTGGAGATCAGGTAAAGGGGGGCCCCATCACCTCTGTGCCCTCGGGGCCCCACTGGGGCGCCGTAGACAAATGTGCCCCCAATGCTGGAGGAAATGCCGTGGGCACTACACGTGCCATATGAGTCCCACTCCGGGACTCTGAGGAAAAAGAAATGGCCCCAACATTGGAGCAGCCCCCTATCAGGCGGGGGCCGCTCAGGACATAGGCAGTGTCACTCTGCCTTGATCGGCATCCCCCCACATAGAGCCCTTCACTCACCGGCTCCTGGGGGGGCTCTGTGCTCCTCTCCTGCGCTGGTCCTCCCGGTCTCAGGCGGCATTTTCTCTCGTGCGGCGGGGGTAGGCACCGACAATGTGCCTCGGGCTCCCTCCACCTCAATCACCACGGGCGGCTGCAGGAACTTCTCCCGTTTCACCCGGGCCCCATCCAGGGACCCGGGACTTCACAGTGGAGCCCGCAAGACTCCGGATGGCCCTAGGCGGCCGGCGGCACTTTCTCCTTCCGGTCGCTGATCCGCCCAGAGTCAGGCAGCTCGCCTGACTTCCGGGTCACGCTGCGGCGGCCGGCAGCACCTTTCCTCGGCGGCGGCAATACGTGGTAGGCTTCCGTTTTAATTAAATACAAAAGCGGGGTGGGCACCCGCTCTCTCTGGCAGAACCGCGGGGTGGGCACCCGCTCAATTTGAAGGCACTTGCGGGGTGGGCTCCCACCAAAAATAAAACATCAAGCGGCCATGTGGGGTGGACACCCACTATTAAAACAGCAAAATAAGCGGGGTGGGCTCCCGCGATTCTCACCCTCATGGGGGAATCCCTACGCTGGGGATTCCCTTCCCACAGACAGCAGCTCAGCGCTGCACAGCCCTCGTGCTCCTTCTCTCGGGGGATAATTAAAATAAAGCGCTCACCAGGCGCTAGAAGCAGACAAAGTCCTGGGGGATGGAATAGAAGCAAAAGGGGTCCCAAAAGTCCTTTCAGGCATCAAGGGGCAATTCAGGGCCCAGGGAGGCAAGCCCTCATAGCAGCCCCCCCTGGGCCCCAGCAGCAGCACACCCCAGCAGGAACAGCACACCAAGACTGAACAGCAAACATGGGGTCACAGCCCCTTCTTTTATACACCCTTTTCCTTTGTGTCACAGCACAGGGCTTGGGGATGCCAGTAAGAACTGGTTTAGGGGGGATTTGGAGCACTTTGTTTTGCCAAGCTCCTCTTCACTTTGTCAGGTGGGGGCTCAGTGATCAGACACACCACAGGGGGCGGAGCCAGCATTGTACAGCCTGGGCACAGTCCTATTCAGAGTCAGGGGATTACTCCTCCCACTACCCTTAGCCCAGGTGTTCCATTCAGCCTAGCGCTGACTCACCCTGCCCCTCCTGAAGCCACACACACCTCCCAGCCCCTGTCACTCACAAAGTCAGACATGCAATTCACATCAGGCAGGCAGACACATAGCACACAGAAATGCCAACTTCTAAAAGTGGCATTTCTAAAATAACCACAATAAATCTGCGCACACCATTGCGCAGCATTTATTCACACAATTTCATACATACCAGACTTGACCACACTGCTCCTCTCATAACAGGAATTACCATGGACACACTTATCCCCCATGCATTCCTATGGGAGGGCAGGCCAATCTCACCACAAGTACACAGAGAGCGCACGCACTTTCCACTGGACCACAGTGCAAAAGTGCCCAGAGGCCTAAAATCACCAACACCAGGTTACAGACAAGGCAAAAAGTTCAGGGGTGAACCTGCCAAAAAGGGCCAAGTCCAACACAACCCCCTTCCAGCCAAAACGCAGGGCAGACCAATCACTACCGTGATGGGCTTCCCTGCTTGGGGTGATAGAACACGGATGCGGGCCCACACTGCAGGGACACCCTCCGGTTCTACGCCACTCTGAACCCATGTGGTTCCCTCTGAAAAAAACTCTCAGGACCAACTAGGCTACCCCACTGGTACTCCCTAGTTGTCCACGGCCAGGATCAGGCCCAAGGCCACCCAGACGTCACTGGTCCTTGCCAATCCACAGAGCGGGGGACAGTAACCCCTGGCATCCAATAGCCATTCTCCACTCTCCCTCTCAGTGTAGTTCCAAACTACCACTGATCCTCCAACCTAGGGTCCGCACCCTCAGGCTGACCAGAGGTCATGGGCGAAGCGTCTCCTCACCCTACCTCCCTTCTGGGGTTCCCAGCTCTCCCAGGAGAAGCACCCACCAGAACACAACTCTCCCACCAGTTCAGGACCTCTCTCCATCAACTGGTCTACCACCTGGGATCCAAATTCACTGGCTGCACCGGGGTCAGAGGTGAGGACTCCCTCCATCTGCACCCCCTTCCAGAGCCCTATACCCCCCAACTGGAGTGGTACCCCTAGAAGGCAAACCGGTCAGGACACTGATTACAGTTGCCCTGACGTCCAGGTCAGGAAACACCTGCTCCTGGCTCCCCAACCCAGGGACGGTACCCTTTGGTCAGATGCCTGGCGAACCAGGACTTCATGGGGAGCACGCATGCCCCCCCGAGAGTGACACATAACTAATGTGTCGTGTGACAGTCTGCCTGGCGTGGATCTCACAACCTCCTGTCCATCTGACAGTACGTGCAGATCCCCCAGGACAGAAGTGGCGTCACCATGGCCAATCATTGGCGACTCAGCCCTTCTGGCTGGCCCCTGACCCACTGGCTCTTCCACTGGGGACTCTTTCCCTCTCTCACCCCTCACTCTGGACCTCTGCACCCTCCCAACGGGAGCGGTACTGCCAGACACCAGGACCGCTGGAGCTCTGGTTACAGACACTCCACATCCTCTAGACACTGGGAGATCCTCCTCAAATGGCCTACAAGTACAGCCTAGGCCCCGACCTGGTGTTCCCTGAAGAAACCATTCTGGCCCTGGGACTGGGTTTCGGGCACCTTGGGACACAGCCCACACTCACTCCTTCTCCTCTGAGACAGGACGTGAGCCCCTACACCCCTCCCACTACACTGGGACCTAGCTGGGCTACACTGAACCTTCTTCCACCACACAGGACGGGAAGATACCGAGCCACTCTTGTTGGAATCACTCTCCAATGCCTCTTCAGATCCTCTAACACTGGGAGGTCCCCCACACAGAACAGTCCAACAGGACTGACTTGGTTCCTTTCCTGGTGTTCCCTCTAAGAACCATCCAGTACTGGAGACTGAGGTTGAGGCACGGAGCACGGCCCAGTCTCACACCTTCCTCGCAGGACATGATGTGAGGCCTTGCAACCTCCTCACTATAATGGTACCTAGTTGGGTTCCTCTGAACCATCTCCGCCATGCGGGTTGGGAGACACCTGTACCATTCCTTCAGGGTCACTCCCCCATGCAAGTTCCCTGCAATCAAATCAAAGAACTCACACCCAATCGTCCAGTGCACACACCACTCATCCACACACACCCCCCCCAGACTGGTGAGACAGTTCCTTACTGCCCCTGAATCTCAACCTGCATCCCCCTTACTGAGCACCAGGTACCATACTCTGGGAACGGGTCTGGGACTTCCTGCACTGGACTTCATCTTGCTGCCACCACTGGATCCCACCCTTACTGGGGTTTCTAGAAAACTCACACTGCACTGAGGGGATAATCTACCCTCCTGAGCCAGTTACTCCATGCCAATTAACTCACCACTGTAGGCCAACCCCAGAACCAGCAGACAGCACAGGGGCAGTCACTCCTCCAGATTCTCTGGTTTCTGTCCTTGGCAGGACCCCCAACTCATAGTGCAATAAAACACATTTCAAAGAAATGAATCTTAAAACAAACTCAGAAACAATAATCCCTTTCCACGTGACTATCTAAAATGCAGAGCTTTGTAATGCAGCCAGTTGTCACTGCGGTAGTGCGCAAACACAAGTCCTATCCCCACCGCTGACAACCAATGTTAGAAATGGGATCTCTGGTTGGCTAAGGCTTGCGCCAAAGCCAGGCAGAGACCACCACTCTAGTCAGGGCGAGGGAGTTACACGCCAAAGATAACCCCTGCTCACCCCCTTGGTAGCTTGGCACGAGCAGTCAGGCTTATCCCGGAGGCAATGTGTAAAGCGTTTGCACATGCACACAGCAACAACATACCAGGCACACAACAAAAGGAACTCCACACAAGGTTATATCAAAAATAGCCTTTGTATTCTCATAACACATTAGAATAGTACTCACATAATATACATCGTGCCACCTGGCACTAGGTCATATTTACAAGGGATTATTTACACCTGACAGGGCCAACTGGACCACTGTCAGAACCAGCACCAAGTGAACTTAGTAAAAGTAAGACATATCATAAACGTACAACCAGTAATCACTGGTAACCACTGTACTCAGCATCAGCCTGTAACATAAACCACATTATGCACAGTATCACATAGGCGCCAAATCTATTGTACGACAACCTCATCAGTCTAACATCTTAGACCCTAACCTCCTAAGTATCACTCACATTAGGGGCATAAAACACAGTAGAGAATATCTCAAATCTAACCACAGTAGGCACAACCTCATAATCATAAAACCACATTTAGAGGCATAAATCAGGGTGCGTAAATCACAATACAGGAATCACATTTCCTAGCACCACAATATCACATTAGGGCCTGGTGCCCTATTAACCCACAGTCCCCCTGGCCAACTGGCCTTCTCAAAGGGGCTCAAATGCCCAGTGTCCAGAATGTCAGGGCTGCTGCCAAGGCAGCGGAGTTCGCAAGTGCGCGATTGTGCAGACCTAAACGTGGCAGCTGACGCTAATTGCCGTGCAGCTGTGAGAGTACTGGGGCAGAGGAGTGCATCTCACTCCTGTCTCAATCACAAATGCCCCCAAAGAACTGTGGCCTAAACGTTGCAGCTGACGCTACTTGCCATGCAGCGGTGATGCAAAGAAGGCCTGGCACTCACTGTGCCCTCTGGAGTCCCCACTAGGACTCTAACACATATGCCCATCTCGCTGTAGCTGCCCGCGCTGGTGCGGCGCAGCTGGGAATCAGGTAAAGGGCCCTGGCACCTCTGTGCCCCTTCAGCCCCACTGGGCCTCTTAAATGAAATTACCCCATTTTTGCAGCTGCCCCCTGCAAGCAGGGCAGCTGAGATAAACAGTGAAGGGGCCCTGGCACATCTGTGCCCTAGGGGCCTCACTGGGGCTCTGTAGCAAAGGAATGCAGGCCAAACGTGGCAGCTGCCCACTGGCAAGCGGGGCAGCTGGAGATCAGGTAAAGGGGGGCCCTGGCACCTCTGTGCCCTCGGGGCCCCACTTGGGCGCTGTAGACAAATGTGCCCCCAATGCTGGAGGAAATGGTGCGGGCACTACACATGCCATATGAGTCCCACTCCGGGACTCTGAGGAAAAAGAAATGGCCCCAACATTGGAGCAGCCCCCTATCAGGCGGGGGCCGCTCAGGACATAGGCAGTGTCACTCTGCCTTGATCGGCATCCCCTCCACATAGAGCCCTTCACTCACCGGCTCCTGGGGGGGCTCTGTGCTCCTCTCCTGCGCCGGTCCTCCCGGTCTCTGGCGGCATTTCCTCCCGTGCGGCAGGGGCAGGCAGCGACAATGCGCCTCGGGCCCCCTCCGCCTCAATCACCACGGGCGGCTGCAGGAACTTCTTCCGCTTCACCTGGGCCCCCTCCAGGCACCTGGGACTTCACAGTGGAGCCCACAAGGCTCCGGATGGCCCTAGGCGGCCGGCGGCACTTTCTCCTTCCGGTCGCTGCTCCGCCCAGAGTCAAGCAGCTCGCCTGACTTCCGGGTCGCGCTGCGGCGGCCGGCAGCACCTTTCCTTAGCGGCGGCAATACGGAGTAGGCCCCCATTTTAATTAAATACAAAAGTGGGGTGGGCACCCGCTCTCTCTGGCAGAACCGCGGGGTGGGCACCCGCTCAATTTGAAGGCACTTGCGGGGTGGGCTCCCACCGAAAATAAAACATCAAGCGGCCATGTGGGGTGGGCACCCACTATTAAAATAGCAAAATAAGCGGGGTGGGCTCCCGCGATTCTCATCCTCATGGGGGAATCCCTACACTGGGGATTCCCTTCCCACAGACAGCAGCTCAGCACTGCACAGCCCTCGTGCTCCTTCTCTGGGGGATAATTAAAATAAAGCGCTCACCAGGCGCTAGAAGCAGACAAAGTCCTGGGGGATGGAAAAGAAGCAAAAGGGGTCCCAAAAGTCCTTTCAGGCATCAAGGGGCAATGCAGGGCCCAGGGAGGCAAGCCCTCATGGCAGCCCCCCCTGGGCCCCAGCAGCAGCACGCCCCAGCAGGAACAGCACACCAAGACTGAACAGCAAACATGGGGTCACAGCCCCTTCTTTTATACACCCTTTTCCTTTGTGTCACAGCACAGGGCTTGGGGATGCCAGTAAGAACTGGTTTAGGGGGGATTTGGAGCACTTTGTTTTGCCAAGCTCCTCTTCCCTTTGTCAGGTGGGGGCTCAGTGATCAGACACACCACAGGGGGCGGAGCCAGCATTGTACAGCCTGGGCACAGTCCTATTCAAAGTCAGGGGATTACTCCTCCCACTACCCTTAGCCCTGGTGTCCCATTCAGCCTAGCGCTGACTCACCCTGCCCCTCCTGGATCCACACACACCTCCCAGCCCCTGTCACTCACAAAGCCAGACATGCAATTCACATCAGGCAGGCAGACGCATAGCACACAGAAATGCCAACTTCTAAAAGTGGCATTTCTAAAATAACCACAAAAAATCTGCGCACACCATTGCGCAGCATTTATTCACACAATTTCATACATACCAGACTTGACCACACTGCTCCTCTCATAACAGGAATTACCATGGACACACTTATCCCCCATGCATTCCTATGGGAGGGCAGGCCAATCTCACCACAAGTACACAGAGAGCGCACGCACTTTCCACTGGACCACAGTGCGAAAGTGCCCAGAGGCCTAAAATCAACAACACCAGGTTACAGACAAGGCAAAAAGTTCAGGGGTGAACCTGCCAAAAAGGGCCAAGTCCAACACACACTTACAAAGGGCGATGGGCTGGACGATCCCCAAAACGATCCGACAGGTGCTGCTGGGTCTACTCCCCACCCCAAAAAAACAAAAAACTGAGCAGACGCTTTCTAACACTGGGTCTAGTGATGGCAAAAAATCACATAGCTATCAGCTGGCTTAGACCCCTGCCACCACAGGTGAGGGAATGGATGAAAGACATGAAGGAGTGGGCAACTGCGGAAAGAGCGCGTATCAAACTAGTGCGTACAGATGAAAAATTGGAAGATGATCTTGTGGCATGGTCTCAGATGTTAGCAGACCTTAACGAGAAACAAGACTCAGGAATTCAGGAATCGGGAAGGGAGATGGGGGCCACCACTGGGAGGAGGGATCCCGGTAGGCATAGGGCATGTGCTAATGCTTAGTACTGGTTGATAATGTATAGTAATTAGGTATATCGAAACTTGATATAGTGGTTTATACGGGAGATGGGAACAGGGAGGTATGGGTAGGGGTGGGGCATTGTCCATATATGCATCACAAGATGTTTAGTTAGCGTATGAGACATTATGGAACGAATCAACGAGCCGAAAGATGTTTTTTTCCAATGTCAGGTCTCTCTGAATTTGCTGATGGGCTCTTCCCATTGTGAAATTGTGTTATTTTATTCTTCAGAGATTACAAAGGGGGAGCCTGGGGGGCAAAGACTTATGATACAGGATATTTGCTTGTCCCGGATGTCGGTTTGTTATCATAAATGGTAATAAAGTTACTTTAAAAAAAAAACTGTTCAACATAGTCAAGTTCACCAACCCCTCAGCAACCAAAAACATCATCACACCCTCGCAAGCTCTCTGCAATACCCTATTGAAATGTTTTCACACCAAAATCATCACCATCTACCAAGACTTCGCATCCCAACCCCCTGCCGAAGACATCATCAACCTCTTCCTGATAAACAACTCTACAACTATCAAAAACAAGTTCCAAAGATACATGAAGGACGTGGCTGTCTGGATGAACAACAACTGTCTCAAACTCAACACAGGCAAGACAGAAGTACTCATCTTCCGGAAAGGCAAGGACACCCTATGGAACAATGAATGGTTGCCACCCGAGCTGGGCCCTACCCCAAAACCCATCGAACACTCCTGCAACTTTGGCATCATCCTCGACAGCCAGCTATCCATGAAGAAGCAGGTCAACGCCATCGCCTCTGCTTGCTTCATCACCCTCCGAATCGCAGGAAGGTTTTCCGATGGTTCCCACCCAACACCAGGCAAATTATCCTGCAAGCGCTTATCACCAGCAGACTTCACTATGGCAAATCCCTCTGTGTAGGAATCAATGCCCAACTCATGAGGAAACTCCAAACCATCCAGAACACAGCAGCCAGCCTCATCCTTGAACTGCCCAGACAGACACACCTCACCCCTCTCCTCAGCAGACTCCATTGGCTTCCAGTTTTAAAGAGACGCCAGTTCAAGCTGATCACCCATGCTTACAAAGCACTACACAACGAAGGACTGGCATACCTCAACAAATGAGTGAACTTTCACCAACCCACCAGGGAGCTTCGTTCTGGATCCCTCTCCCTGGCAGCCACTCAACGCATGCTCCACTCCTTCTCCCACCTGGCGGCTAAGACCTGGGAAACCCTCTGCCTGCACCTCAGAGCCTGCTCCAGCAGTTCAGGAAGGACCTTGAGACCTGGATGTTCAACTAGTAGGTATAGGCAGAATGATCCAGCAGCATGTTCCCACAGCACCTCGAGACCCTCACTGGTGAAGCAGCTGTGCGTTACAAATCCTGATTGATTAATTGATTAATTGATTGATTGATTGATTGACTGATGATGGAGGGCTGCATATGCCATTTTATAAATAAATAAATGTGCTGAAATATGAAGTGTGTGAGGTGTATTACACAAAAATAAATATAAATATGCTCCACTCCATGTATCAAAGGTGTTTACATATAGGGGGAAATTTAATCAAGTGTGACACAACCTAGAACAGCAACCAAAGTTGCTGTGCTGCATTGTGTCAAACAAAAGGGTGAAAAACAGCACCATATTCAATAAGATGTAATGTTGTTTTTCTCTCCGTCACTGCTATACACCAACACACATACCCTTGCAATATAGAGCAAGGATGTGTCCCATGCACAATAGAGAAAGGATGTGTAGTTTCTGTTAAGCATTAGTTTTGCACTGAAAGGCAACCCTACCAGTATAAAAAATATGCTTTAATACTTGTCCTGCTTTGTATGTGTGCTGTACGATAGAGCACACATGCAGTGTGAAAAGTATGGAGAAACTAAATATTTCTCCCCTTTTACCACTGCCTTGAGGAGGTGCAAGGTTTAGGTGCAAACCACTGTGTAAAATTCTTAATAGTTAGGGATTTGCATCAAACCCATGGGTAGCTGCATGGAACGCCCATGTACCACCCATGGTACATCACCTTGACACAAAGTATTTTGAGCTACTTTGATTCCATCTTACCGTTGCAAACCTTGATTTGTGTTGAAAGTACACACAACCACAATGATATGTGCTATGTTTGCATTACAAAAGTGAAGCAACCCCAGTGCAAAGTGTTAGTAAATCTAGGCACCAATGTTCAGAATACATGTACTGGCAGGCAAAACCGTACCATTTGAGTTTTCAATATTGTTGTACAAATTCAGCTTAGTAGTGTTATTAAAAATAGTCCCTGTGGTCCCATCCCATTAGTCCAGAATGAAACATTGATTAGTTCTAAATAAAACTTATTATGGGAGTTACATGGGGCTAAAAATATTTCTCTGAAAATGTACATAACGAAGTCCCACATCACCCAGGCTCCTCTTTTAAAAACATAAATTGAAAGAAATGGACATGTATATTTAAGAGGCACTTCAGGCCCATCAGAATAAGACAGATAGGTCAGGCAAAGAGTTGAAAAGACTCTGATAGGGGGCGTATACAACAGCTAAGAACAGGGCCCTGCTCTGTCTGTACTGCAATTTACACATCCTTCAGACGCACATGTCAAGGAAAACTGCCTTTGCCATATAGGTAAAAGCCTATTGCTATAGATTCATAATTCACCTATAAAGTGTACCTTGTAAGTAGGAAGGTGACAAATTTGTGTAGTTTGTTTTCCCATAATTAAGTGGAATTTTAGCAAAATTATACATAGTTAAATGCTCATTCATCCTTTCACACAATATTTTAGTGCAAAATATGTCCTTTCATCATTTTTTGGCATAAAGATGCATTTAACAAAATGCACCATGAACAACAGTAGTTCATGTTTTGTTGTTCTTACGTATTTATGATAAATTCTTACAATGAATGGTGCGTTTAACTGTATATATTTACAGCAAATGGCACAGAACTACGTCAAGTGCTGTCAAGTGCTGTAATTTGCAGAATTTTACATAACCAGCGTGACTTAAAATTCCTGAAATTATGCAAATTTGGCCGATGTAATTAAAATTTCTCCCAGGCTTACTTGTAAGTGGGTAGGGCAGAATGCTAGTAGATAAAAATAGGACACTATAGATATTGGTGTTAATGTGTTCTCATAGTGAATTAAAACCCAACAGCTATTCCACTATGTTGGCTTTGCTATATTTTTTCCTCAGCAGGCTTTAGGAGTGATTAAAATGTTCCCATCTCTGCCTGGGACAGTTCTAGGAAATGTTTTACTTAGGGCCCGATTAGGATGTCAGACGGACTGACATACAGAGTATCGGTCCGACTGCTGGAATACAATGGTGTGGTTGCATACTCCAATTTCTCTATGGAAGCATGTGCTGCGGCTGTAAACAGGCCTAGCAACAAGCTCCCACAGAGAAATGGAATAATCTGTTCATCTTTGCACCGTGTGGCAGGCACCTTAAGGTGCCTGCCACACGGTGCAGGGATTAACAGGGGGGCACCATAGTTGCCCCCCTTCGCCCCTAACCAGAGGCCACAGGGAGAAGGGCGCCCTGCTTGGGGTCCCCAAAGTCACTTTCTGACAGGCTTTCCATGTCGGAAAGCCTGACATGGAAAACCTGTCAGAAACGTAGGGCTTGG
Organism: Calotriton arnoldi; assembly: GCA_963921515.1. NCBI lineage: Eukaryota > Metazoa > Chordata > Amphibia > Caudata > Salamandridae > Calotriton > Calotriton arnoldi. Next base: position 246,740 of record CAWUFW010015372.1, on the reverse strand, counting down.
TAATGTTCACACCTCCTTCAAGACTGGGATAATGTGCTGATGTTTGCCTAGTGTGGTGGTCTTACCCAAGGCAGGCAAGAAAACCAGGTTTGTCCATCATTGATCGTTATGTTGCACTGAAAACTGTTCCAGCAGAATATTGCAGATAAGTTATCTGACCTTGCGGAACCCTGCCCGACTTCAGCTTTCAGCCTTCCCTGCTGGAAGATTTTGATTTTGAAAAAGTGACTAGACCCAAGGTAAACTATTGGTTTGGGACGAGGAAGCAAATCTATTGACCAATGAAGTAACTTCAGATGCTAAGAAATCCAGATTTGTCCCACTCTGAGCTTATGGCACCAAAATTAATGGCTTCAGCTGGAGCAGAGACAATAATTCCAACTTTAAGGGGTCATTGCCAGCCACAGCCTTAGATCTTGCACCACTGAAAGATTTCTGATTCTAGGGACTAATTTAGAAGGTAAAACTTTGATCCTTATGACCTGCTTGGTGGCTCCAACCGCAGATCCATCATGGTCCGCCTGAAATTGCTCTAAGGTTCCGGTCTATCATGAACAGTGACTTTTGATTGGTGTTTTACTGTTTTAGTGCTCTTGCCTAAAAAATCATATCTTCAGCTCTCTTAACCTTATTGAATAGTTTGTGGTGTCTTTTGGTCACTACATTTTTCTCTATTTTTTAAATTGGTTTGGGAATTTCATTGTTTTACTTAAGTATTGTCAGTACTTCAACTTAACATACACTTCTCTGGAGGTTGCCATTTGTTTCTTCCATAGCTACCAGCAGTTGAGCAGAGAGTCTTTTAGCAATGTGTTTTGACCTAACTAGAGTGGATTTGTTAAGTTAGTAGGGGTAATCGCCTCTCAAATTAATAAACGCAATGCTTAAAAAGTTCATATATTTATAAAATATAGCTGAAGCTTATAAATGAGAGCTCACTGCTGAAAACATGTACATCTAGAGCTCCTATCAAAGGTGAAAATAATTATCAAATAGCCACAGTTTTTTTGTGAATTAACTGGAGGAATATTTTTTACTTTCTGTAATTTAAAAAATCATTAGAATAAAATAAAAACATGATTATGTATGAAACTAAATATGCACTAGCTTGGAAAATATTCAGCAAGAAACCACAAAGATTGTAAATAAAACACTCTAGAACAGTAAAGAGGGAACGATTTACCACTAACAAATTGGGAGGCAGACGTCCTAGCAGTGGCAAGTGATTGCCTTTGTAATGTGTGAAAAAATGGCTTCGACAGGGGGTAGGCAAAGGGACAGAAACTATCCCCTTCAATGAGATGCAAAGCCCTGATGGCAAAATACCATATCCAATCAGAAAATTGTGTGACATAGATACTTCTGAGCGGGATAAACACCAGAATAGTGAGAAAAGACATTCAATCAGGAACCGGGAAGAAGGATACCCCCAGGAAGTAAGATAGACTAAAATACCTCCATTCATGAGCAAGGGACTGCTCAACAGCCTACTTTAAGAACATATAATGTATTGGGAACTGTGAGATTCAGGCTCAGTATATGATGTACACTTATGTAAGTGGACACCTTGCAATGATCCAGACACCTCTTATGGTGATTTTAGTGGTCCTAGACAACCTTAGAAAGCTCTCTAAGTGGTAGCTGTGGAGAGCAGCCTTAAGGCTTAGTCCAGAAGGAGTGTAAAGCAGCTTGTTTTACCTGAACATAATCTTATAGGTATAGATTAAGTGAAAAGAACCACACAGTGTATTTATAAAAACATGTATTTATTATAAGACACTCACTAACACATACAGATATCTCCTAACCAGAGATATACACAATGCACACAATACTTTGTAATAGAAACAGGTAAGTAACACAGAATACACAGTGGTCCCCAGGGGAAGACCAAACCATATGCTAATATAGTGGTATGCCAACCACGACTCGAGTCAAGACAATAGTCAGAGGATGTAGAAGTGCCGGGGACCCAAGGAACCACCCAAGGTGAGTATCTAGGAGCCCCACGGAGGTCTTGTGCAGTGTAGGAACACGACCACGTTCTCCGTACAAATCAACGTGTAAGTCGCGGTTGCAATTTTAAAAAAAGTGGACCCTTCCCAGTGGACCCTGAAGAAACCCTGTGCAAGACAAGAGGTTGGAGAGCCACCCACCCATGGATATCTTAGGAACCAGGATACCTGCACAAGGGAAGCCGGGTGCATAGGTGTGAACTGGCGTCGGAAACCGCCGTCGAATCCAATGGAGGACTTCAGAAAGATGCTGCTGCTGGAGAAGGGGAAAGTGTCCGGTGGAACCCAAAGGTGGATTCAAGATGTGAAGAACCTGCAATCAGTGGGGACAGAGTCTAAGCCACTCAGGAGTGACCAGGAGGCACAGAAGACGAATGCCGACCGATGTCGCGTGTTGCAGGAGAGCGGACGGTGACATTGGAACTGCAGCTGTGTGGACCAGGCGATGCTGTGGAAGACCAGGGGCCATACAAGAGCTGTCCCATGTTGGATTTCGAGAGATGACGGGTCGGTGTCCAGCGGGAGCACCAACAAACCTTGGGAACTGCAACCAACTAGGAAGTTGAAGAAGGTGCAATGTCGGGACCAGCAAGGTTCAGGAGACTCACCACAAGCAGGGGAGTCTGGGCAGGCCCCGAGCAATTAGGAGAGCCCAAAGAACTCAAATGTGACCCTCAACAGGACCCACAGGCCGGAGGCACTGGAGTCGCAAGAGGACCTCGAGCAGCTTACCAAAGAAGCAGGCCTACAGTGCAAGCAATGCGGTGTGGTCGCATGGAGATGCTTGAGATTGGGGCTACTTGGAGCCCGAAGATCTTGATGGAAGGAAGCTAACAAGCTTTTGCAACAGCAAGTCTACGCGGTGCACAGGGGTTCGGTTCCTGCAGCTCCGATGAGGGATACTGGACACAAACTTGGTGAGAGGGATGTGGAGAACCACCGCTTGTGTTGCTGAGCCCTTAGGAGTCTGTGGGAGCCCAGGATCAGCAGACCGGTCAGCTTGGTTGCGGTGCCTGCAGATGCAGGGAAGTGACTCCTTCACTTCAAGGGAGATTCCTTCAGGTGTCTTGGATGCCCACAGGCCTTGGAACATTTCCTGTATGGAGCACAGGCACAGACGTTGCAGCAGACGAGCAGGGCGAAGAGATAAGGAGCAGCAGGAGTCTTCCAGGTTGAAGCCTTGATGCCCAGAGCGAGGTCCAGCGAAGTCCAGAGTGCCCAGACAGTTGAAGTCGAAGTGGTGTCTGAATTGAATCATGTCCCATGACGAATCTAGGGACCCACCCTTAGGTAAGCCCTTAATTAATACGATTCATGGTTCCCTCCCGGGGGAGGGGTTGGACAATGGGGAGGATACTCCCATGACCTTTGTCCAGTTTCGTGGCAGTGCGGGAGCCAACTGCTCCCTGAGCTGGTTTGAACTGGACTATGCAAGGAGGGCACCGAATTTGCCCCTCAAGCAGACTCAGTGGTGCTGGCAAGCGCACCCACCCGGCCCCCATACACTAAACCCTGTCTGGGAGGTGGTCACACCTCCATGTGGCTAGATACCTATTGTTCTGCCTTCCCCTGCTCGAGCTTGGCTCAGCAGCAGGAGGGCAGAATCGTGTCTCTGGTTGGCAGCAGCCATGTTGTGCTGTCCCGGTCTAGAAGACTGGTACTGGGAGCACTGAGGACCTAACGGGGGACCTTTACAGTGTATGGAATCATACCTCCCACACCGTTTATGGTGTGAGGGTATGATACCAAACATGAGAGGGTTCGTTACAGCCAGTTTTGAGATGCTCATCGCGTAATGACGCGGTACCCCTCTATATGTTATATGGCTGACTCACTTACAACCCGGGAGAATGGACTCCGAAGGCTGTAGGGGTGTCCTGCTCATGCAGGGGCACCCTCACACTTAGAACCGAGCACCCTGCCTTCAGGCTTGGAAAGGCCTGCTTTAGGGGTGACATAGGTTTTAAGTGCAGTGGCCTTAGAAATAGGGAAACCTATATCTTTCAAAAGTGGCGCTAGCACCAGCTTACACAGGCTGCAATGACAGACCTGTAGTTACAGTTTGAGTGGTCCCTCATGGATGGCATAATGCATGCTTCAGCCCATGGGGGACCCCTGCGGTACCTATGCCCTGGGTACCTTAGTACTAGGGACTAATGAGGGTACCCCAGTATCCAATATGGGATGTACCTAAGTACTTACCATAACAATTTAGGGGAGACAGCAGAGAAACTGGGGTCCTGTTTAGTAGGATCCCAGTCAGACTAGTCAGAAACAGCATAGCACCAGACAAAAAGTGGGGGTAACCGTAAAAGCAGATCCTACTTTCAGGCAGCAACAATAAGTTGGTTCAACAAACATCTAAACTTGTTTATGGCCCAGACCTAATAACACACATCTTCAGATGGGGCATTTGAGCCTTACCTAGGACTCTTGTATTCTCAGTGCAGAAAACCAATTTGCCTAAGCAGTCTAAACAACATTGCTCAGGCTAAACTATGCTTAATGTAAATATTCAGGCCTCCACACCACTGGCATGCTCATCAAATGTGCGTACAGAAATGCACACATCTGCCTAAAATTATCCTTCCCAGATTCAACAGTTCTATTTGAAGACACAGACTGACATTTCTCCTGAGTCTTTTTGTCTAGCCCTCTCCCAAGTTCGATTTTACCCATTAAGACTCCCTTGCTTGGATACTGCTGTGTATTGAATATTAACCATTTAAATTGCTTTCTGGGTTAATGCATTTGCTGCCAGATAGCAAAAGAGCAAGCAAGATGGCTATGGGTAGGAGCACCTCCATGGTCCTCTTCTGGGCAGATCCACCAAGTGATGCCGTTCAAGTATCCCAAGCCCCCCTACTTCTTGCGCCATCTTATACTTTTGTCTGCAGCTCCTGGAGAGCATCAGTATACCAGCTAAAAGTAGCTCATAATACTACTTGGATTTACATTGGTGAAATTTCCAAAGCCAATCCTGGTTTGCATTGGATACTTCATTCCACCCAAATCCTTTACTCTGGGTTTGCATCACTTATGTGACGCAAACAAGGCACATAGCTTTAGTAAATCTAGACCTAGAGCTTTTGCTGAATGCACCCTATGCACACTACCTCATTGTCATAAAATGCTGCAAGAACTTCGTAAGGAATGACGTTCTCAAATAACTGCAAAGAATGTGTAATGCTGTGATAGATGTAGGCATTCTTTGATTGCTTGTATGTGCGACTTTGATTTTTTTTGTGCAATGATAATGTAAACTGGTGTTATCTAAATTGCTCTTACACAATATGAAAATGTTCATGTTTGTGGCTTGCATGTTAAAACTATTCTTTACATAGACTGATTTTTGTGAAGTATGTAACTGTTTTTATATAAAGTGCTCTGACACTCAGAGGGTCTTGAACAAGTGTTACATAAAGCTGGAACATAACTAAATTATAAATGTGTGTGATAGTCCTGGCCCCTTGATATACCTATAAAAAAAATATTTGTGCAGAGATTTTCATTTTTAATTTCTGTTTTTGTATCATTAGAGAAGTAATTTAGCTTTGGTAAACAATGCTAATCTGGGCCAAATTTTTCTGGACGACATTTTTCAAAATGGCCAATGTGTTGCAGTGATGATGTAATATTTCAGGAACCATGAGAACTATATACTTCATTTAAAACAGCGAGGTGAAGGTATTTGCAACTGATTTGTCTGCCCACCCGAAATGCATGCATGCATACATTCGAAAATATGAATGCACAATCAGCTCCCAGCAGCAACATAACCACCAACCTTCAGTTAAGTTTGCACTCTTTAAAAAAAGCTAATTAAGTTTTAAAGCCACTCTTGAGTGCTGGCTGTGGGTTCACACTCAGTGAGATCTAAAAAATAATGGTCAACATTGATGAAACTGTATTGATCCATAATAATGGAATTAAGATTTTTCTGGTGGGAATGTACAATGACAGAATTTGTTTTTTGTCAGTCTAACAAAAAGAATGAGCCACTTATGGTGTTCTCTGCTGATTTGACTCTGAAAAGTCTTGCTGCCAAAATAAGATCACAGGATGCAGTAAAATCAGCAGTAACCATTTTAAGAAATGTCCTGAAAGATTTAGGGGCATATTAGCAAGACCCACGTTAAAATTATCGCCGTTTTAGCGGCAGGAAACTGCCGCTAAAACGGCGATAATGGGCTTGCTAATATGCGTTATAGAATTCCAATAGAAACCCAGGTTATATGTCCTGCACATCTAACCTGGGCTTCTATTGGAATTCCATAACGCATATTAGCAAGCCCATTATCGCCGGTCTTGCTAATATGCCCCTTAGATTTTGGGCTTAATGACAAATTGTGTGATGCCCCAGAGCTCCGCAAATCATGGCAGTCAACAAGAATGGCTGATGTTGTCTTAAAATTTTTTACAGCATTGTTTAATATCAACATAGCAAAACTAAAGTTCATAAGTTCGGAATGCAAGCCAACAACACTGATAATGGCTTTGAAGATACAAGCGAAGAAGTGGAACACAATCCCATGAACCAACAGGCTTATGCTGTGCAAATGTACTATCTTTTCCAAATCATGTTTTATGAATTACATCACGACAAAAAGAAAACTCTGCTACGCATGATGAATGCCCACGCAATCTATGACAAGTGCAAAAGTAGAGAGCTAATCACTTCAATGAATAGGATTGGTGTATCAACAAGTTATAATGACATAGTAAGGAGCAGGAACTTGTTAGCAGCTCATGCTGTAGAATTTTGTGAATCCGACAGCACACCACTTCCAAGCCATCTTACCAGGGAAGGATTTACAATTGCTGTTCTTGATAATTTTGATTTTGAAGACAGCTCTTATTCCTCTGGAACATCAAGTATACATGATAATGCCATGGTACTTTTTGAAGACTGTACCAATGAAGTAGCTACTGGGAAACAAGCTCTGTCAGCTGTAGGCATAAACAAATGAAGCTGCAAACTTATAACCCAACTGCCTTGCCAACATGTGCCAAATCACTACAAGCCATCAACACGTTTCAGTCTACCCGAAAGTTTCAAAGTGGCTGAGACCTGGATCTTCTTCTACCTGATGCTACAGTCAGCAAAGCTGATTTAAATACATTTATCATATTGCTTATTTGGTGTGGAATGAAGGATGAAGAAAAGCCAGTTCCTCTTTGGGCTGAAATTCATGCTCTGATCTCCCAGAATACTGTCCCACTGAAGAAGGTTGCATTTTTGCCAGTAATACCATTTCCAGTCACAAACTACCCAACAGCATACACAGCTCTAAAAAATGTCCAAAATGTGCTTGTTCAGCTTCAAGGCCAGTCTATCCTGCCAATTTTCTGCGATGAAGCTGTTTTCTGTATTGTAGCTGACATTTTTATGAGCAATCCAGTAGAATTTGATGACCTTTATCCAATGATGTGTGTTTTCCACATGACAAAGGTTGCATTGCGGTGTGCAGGAAGTTAGCTCAGTGAATGTGGCATTGATGTTGCACTTATTGAGGCTGAAATCTTTGGAAGAAAAACTGTCCAGTCAGTATTGAGCAGAACCCATTCTGTTTGTTTGTTACAATGTATGCTTATCATATCTGAGGCTATTAAAACACTTTGTTGGAATGCTTTCTGGAACAAAAATGACAAATTAGGTTTTGCATATCTTATCTCAGAATTAAACAAGGCACAGGGTGCAGTTTATTCAAAAGACATAATGCAAAGCTAGGCAATGTTCTATACACTCAGTTCAAAATCAGAAAACCTGAAAATATAGTTTGTAGAATTTGTCAAAGAATGTGAAGATAAATCAGAACTTTGCAGGTACTGGGGAAATGTTTTACACATGATAGCTCTAGTGAAAACGTTGGCACATGCTGATCAGGAAGTAATTGGGAGCTGCATGTGAAGACTAAGGAGTCACTGATTACTGTGTTTCATGAATTCAATTGCATAAAACACCTGACTTTTGGGTCCAGGTATTTGGAAAGAGTGAAGAAGCTCTACAGAAACGTTATCCAAAGACATTTTGAGGGGAAAGACAGAGAGAGAAGGTTCATTGCTGTGGCTCCAGATATGAAACTGGAAGAGACGATCCAGAGATCACAGAAAAAGCTCCAAGGGAATTGTTGGTCTGGCAAGTAAAAGTGAATATGTTGCTCAATGGCATGAAGTTATTTCTATTTGCAATGTTTTCAGAGACGTGACAAATTCAAATTCCTCACCACAAACTTGTTGGAAATAGAGGGGAACATTTTGATAAACATGTTGACAGCCTTCTTCATTTCATGCAGAAGCAAGGAAACCCTTTGAAATGACTGAGCCTGTGCAACTACACAACTTTGTGACCAAACAATAGGTGGATAACGATATAAAGGCACAGCTACTAGATGTCCTAGAACATGGATCCAAACTATACACAGAACTGAAGCAGGAGAGTGTTTGCCATATTCACTAAAGCTAAACGTACATGCTTTAATTGCCTTAGCAAGAGTTTTGTCCAACCAGCCACTACAAAACAGGTTACAAAAAAACAACTTTCGCCAGCACAATCAGAGATGGAAGTAGCAAAAGAATGGGGTGAATTTATCAAGGATATTATGTTGCATGATCTTCTTTCAACAAACAAATTATTTGATGGAGATACTGCAACCAAACCAGTGAAGCATAAACTCATACAAGAGTTCGAAAAAAAACGTTAACCTGAAGAATTTCAATTCAGAAAGGGGTCCTCATTGAACACTGATTTCTTGTGGACTATATGTTACAATTGTGAATGGTCAAGATTTAATCCATGCAAATCTTCGGACAGGTCGTTTAGACTGTTCTACAGGTATCAAAGTCAGTGTGCACCTTGCAAGAACTGCACATTGTCTTTGACAGTTATCTTGAACTATCTGTCAAAAAATGTGAGAGAATCAGACAAATGTCAACAAGTGGACCAATTGACCTTGCCTGCATCAAAAATTCAACTCCTATACCTGTGCAACTTGATAAATTCTGGTCTTCAACAACGAATAGGATGAACTTGGAGATGTTAACTTGCCAAAACATTGTTGATGCTTCAGTGAACACTGAATTTCCAGTTATTTCAAGTGGAATGATTGTAAATGAGGAGATGGGGCCTGCAGAGATATATTCAAAAGGTACGGACACATTTTTCAAGGGCTTAAGAGCAAATTGAAGGAAGCTGACCTTCGTGTTGGGCCACATGCTGAGTGGGCTGTTCAAAATGGTTCCAATTGAGTTATTGTCAAATGATACAGATGTTATTATTGTGCAATGTTCATAAGTTGAGGATTGTAGGAGTTATGAATACGTTGTGTAACTAGAAAAGACACTTAATCCCACTTCATATTCTGTGCAAAAAACTGGACACAGAGATGACCAGTGTTCTTATCAATGCACATATTCTTATGGGTGATGACACTATGAGAAAAATTGGAACAAAGCTTGGAGCTTTAACTGCTGAATCTGTGAAGTTTCTAAAAGGATTTGCTGAGACAGAGGAAGAAGGTGACTCTAAAGACATAGAAAAATACCTTGTGTTTGTTTGTGTGTGGAGAATGAGAGTTCTGACTGTCACACATTTGACGATCTTCGGTACAGTGAGTTCAAGAGTTCAGTCCTGCTAAGTGATCTTCCGCCGACATCATATTCTGTGCATGGACACATTAAAAGAGCGTTCTACTTGATCATAAGATGTGTAAATGTTTCGGATAATGCATACGTAGAGAAAGATCCGTGTGAATTTTGTACGGAAGATATTGATGGGGTGCTAAAACTTACAACATTTCTGAAGCCTTTACCCACAGAACGTACATGTACATGAACCTGCAAAACCTGTGCTGCAAAAAGATGTCCCTATCGATATGCTCTTCTCAAATGTTCGAAATTATGCAAATGTATCACGAGCGATTGGCGAAACAAATAAATAAAGTGAACTATGAAAATCTGTCTAAAACAGGAGTGATAAACATTATGGGCCTGATTATGATGGCGGGGAGACCCCCATCGACAGGCTGTAGGTGGCGGTCTCCCCGCCATCTGAAAGATGTTTTTTGCCCGCCATATTACAATGGAGGGCGGGGGAGATGGCGGTCGGAAAGTCCGACCGCCATGCATCTGACGGGATCCTTGAGCCCTCCGGTACGTTAGGGGTAATTGTATTCCCTACAATGGTGACGGTGCCTGCCAGGCACCGTAGGGATTACAATGTCCCTTTCCACTGGCCTTTTCATGGTGGTTAACCCTCCATGAAAAGGCTGGTGGAAAGGGACTTTAGGAGCCCATGCCATGCCCCCTTCCTCCCTGGCCCCCAGACATGGGACCTGTGGGGCACCTATGCCCCCCCTACATATCCCTGCACCATGTGGCAGGCACCGCATGGTACCTGCCATGTAGTGCAGGGATATGTAACATGTCCCTTTTTCATATTGGGGCGGGTGCTGCAGCCAGCAGCACCGCCGCAATGTAAATGATAGGCATTGAGACTGCTGTGGTGGCGGTCGCTTTGTAATGCCTATTGTGGGCCCACCGCCTTGTAGGCGGGCGGTCCCATTCCTCGATACGATGGCGGACGGACTGAAGTCCTCCCGCCATAGTAATCAGTCCCTATATTGTTTTCATATTCAGATCATAAACATTGTTTGGTGTATACAAAAAAGGATTACAAAACATTATTATTTGTTTAATTTCTATATATGTCTCTTCTTCCTCTATTATAGCCGCCATTTTGCAAAATGGTGGAAGGTTTGCTCTGAGGAGTTATTTTCTGTCTTTATAAGACTACTTGACCCCAAAACCTATGGGCCTGATTCAGAAAAGTAATCTGAGACAAAATCCTAACTTTACGACTTTCGGTATTCACAAAAGGCATTTAGGAGTAGTAAAGTTAGAATTTTGTCTTAAGTTTGTCTTAAGTTTTGGTCTTAAGACAAAATCCTAATTTAAGTTAAACTTAAGTGAAACTTAAGTTAGGATTTTGTCTTAAGACCAAAACTTAAGACAAACTTAAGACAAAATCCTAACTTTACTACTCCTAAATGCCTTTTGTGAATACCGAAAGTCGTAAAGTTAGGATTTTGTCTCAGATTAATTTTGTGAATCGGGCCCTATGTTTTTACACCAAAATGGAGTATATAGTATACAGGTCTCATGGGTCCTGAAATATTACATCATCACTGCAACACATCTGCCAGTTTCCATAATGTTGTTCAGAAAAATTTAGCCAGGATCAGCAATGTCTACCCAAGCATAATTACTTCTCTAATGATCTAGAAACACAAATCAAAAATGAAAATATCTGGCTAACAATTTTAGAGGTATGTACGGGGCCCAGGATTATGACTTACAAGTCATAAGGTCAGACTCAGACATGGCTGATTCTACACTTTGTCCTTGTGAAGTCAAGTACAGGGGTACCATTTAGCCGGGCCAGTTGGGTCTTGGTGAAAAGAGAAATCAACAGCATTAGAGCAGCAAATCCAATGGTTCCAGATTTTTGATTTTGCATCAGTGTCATGTGGTCTTAGACATTTCTGTACCTAAGAGAGGATGAGGAAGGGTCCTTGGGTAAAACTTTGTGAAAAGGGGAAATGCAAGTTTTTGTCAGAGAGAGATGGGGAAGTTAGTCGAGATGCTAGAGTGAGAGAAATGTTAGCAGTAAAGGACTGACTAGATGGATTGACTTTGTCAGTCAGTCAAAATAACTTTGTTAGGCAATATTGCCGGAAAAGCACACTATGCATTCAGTGATTATAAACTGCAATTAAAAGTTAACATTGACAAGCTAAAAATGATAAACTGATCATTTAATTCATAATTGATTAAAATAGTCATAGACCAGAATGTTTTATTTGGTCTATGACTATTTTCATCAATTTTGAATGCTCTTTGGTTTACTCTGTGAGTTGGTTTCTTGGTGGTGTCTGGTGGCTTAGTGGACTAATGTGCCCACTGTAAGGGCCTGTGTTTGCCCTCATGGACACAGGTTCAAATCCCAGTATGTCCACTCAGCCTTTTATCCTTCTGAGGTCGATAAAATGAGTACTGTTGGGTAACAATAAACATCTGTTATTCAGCGCCAAGATGCACATGGGTGAATGTTGCTTTGCCAAGTACTTATCTAATGCCAAAGTAAGGTATAAAACAATCAGCAAACAACTGTGTGTTTTAAATAGGGGATCAATATATTTTTCTTGTATTTAGCAATCAATTAATGAAGGTGATTACTGTGCAACAAACTTCTACCGTTATTGCTGTATGTATAACATTCCCTTCTATATCTTCTAATATTGAGAGGATGTAAAATTAGAGTTAAGCGCAATGTCCGATATTAAGAGCAAAAAAGCATAGAGTGGGCTGTGCTTTGTTGGGAGCTATTGTCACCAGGGCAGTTTGAGAGGTTTGCAACCACGCTCCCTGTTGAGAAGAAAACGAAATGAGCCAAGGAATAGGCAGGTTAAATACAATCTATATTGAGGTTTTTCTATAAAAGTTAGATAAAATTCCTGCTCTTATTTGGGGGACAATGCAGGAAATTAGCTATAGAATAGTGACAAAAAGCCTTTATTTGCTGCTCAGACTGGGGCTGTTCAGACAAAGGACCCTAATCCAAGCTCTTGCAGTATCCCAGGCTGTATTTTGGTTGGCAATGCACTCTCTTACTCCCATACTTGCAAAGACATCCCTAACATAGGCTATTCATGGGATGTTTATCCAGATTGTCCAAGGCCATGCAATCTTTTAGGATTGTTTTTGTTAGACCTACCTCTGGGATTTGTCAAATTTTGACCCATTGCAACAGAGAGGCCAACCTAATTATATTCCCCGAACAAGTCAAGTCCATCCTCAGAATGGCAAAAATAAGTGGCTATCCTTGGGGAACCACTAGCAGTCTATGAAGGAATCTGTTTTGTAACTTTTGAAGAGTGTCAGAATTAAAATACCTCCACACTCCTGCCCTATAAGTAGCATCCAAAATGCATGTAGTCTTAAAATGAGTTAGCTTCTCTCTCACAGGTCTATGATCCAACTTTGAGGTGAAGCAACATAGTGCTTCAATCACAGTTGAAAATAGCTGAGATCTCAAAATGTACAGTGGGTCCCATTTATGGTGTGAATCAAAAGGGATCCCTAGATAATTAAAACTACTCACTTTGGCTACTGGGATGCTCTCTATTCGATATACTTTAGTTTTGATGCCTTTACACCCACTGATCATAGTAAAGGACTTTCAGGGATTTACCTTTATCTCTAAAGAGCCCATAAAATTACAAAACACGTACATCAAATTCTGTAGGCTGTTAGCAGTCCTAGCCATAAAGACAGCCTCCTCGCAAATAATAGCATGTTTACCTACCCTTGGGATGTCAGGCCTATTTTGTAATAGAAAACCTTCTAGCCCATCAATATAAATTAAAAATGGGGCCAATATACATCCTTGTCGCAATCCCTGGTTACTAATTAAAAGTGTAGTGTATTCCCCCAGTGGGCCGTAACGTAGTTGACCATAATTGTATAGTTGTATGAAATGATGGTTTTTAGATGTAAAGATCATGTTTTTGATCGAATACATTTACTACTACTACAGGATAAGTTGAAGTCCCAGGGAACCTAGAGTTGATTATCCTTGATTTTGAGGTGGTAATGAGTCCCCAGGCATGACCCTGTATTGTAGGACACGGACTAAAGGGGAGACCTGAGGCCAGAATGTTGTTCAGAGGGCAGGGCCAGCTAATGTCCTGGACATTAACCAAGGGAGATAATTGGTTACTTAAAATACCAAAATGCCATTTGCGGCCCAAATGGGATCCACATTTGACACCTTTCCCTGGTTTGTCCTGTTAAGCCACTGCTTGATATTGTACGGAGGCTTGTAAAAAAAAAAACAACGGCTGTGCTCTTATTAGGCATTGGGATCCAGCCAGATGATTCAAGTGAACTAATACGTTTTCCACTAGCTAACGCCTCCTAAAGTTGATGATGACACAATCACCAGATCTCTTGGCCATCCTGAGTTTGCTGTAAAACAACGAGAAATTTTATGTTTTAAATCCAGCCAGTTTTCATTCCTGTCTGTAGTGGAGGTACTTGTTCTATGACGATGGCATATAGGGTACAATCTGGAGGTAATTGAAAGCATGGCAGTGGGGATCCATAAGGATGTATATTTTTGCCTTCAGATATGGGGCACTGCTGATGTTCATTAATAAAATAATCACTGATGTTGTTCATTGACCTCCCAGTTGGACAAACAATGCTGTCCTTGCTATTTGATCATGCCTTATGAGAAAATGAGATAGAATTCAGTCCTAACAAAGAGATAGCATTTCCCTGAGTGTCTGCTAGCCTGAAAGAGCAATCAATGAAGAGCTAGAAACTACTGGCGGTTTGACCAAATCCTGATGCTTATCGGGCAAAACCAAGATATTTTTATCCAGCTTTTTAAATTTCATGCAATGCACTTGAACAATGGGGTTCCATAGGTCCACAGGGGGAATTTGAGATCTGTCATCCAGTTATGTAATAGCAACCAGGAGGCCTCCCTTTTTGTTAACTGTCTGTGGATTGGGAGGATTTTCTATCAGAATATTTTTTTTACAAGGGCCTGCCCATTTTTCTGTTTTCTTTTAGGTGAAGGCAAGTTCGACCGGGGAGGCTAATCAGTAATGACCTCAATAATGTCTATTTGGGAACTTTGTGTCACACAAGGGTTACAAACAGGACCATTATGGAAGCTTGTGCCTCCTCCTTAGCCAACAATTTTTTTTAGCACCCCTGCTCTCCTCCTCGACTGCATTTGTTACCAAATTGGTACTGTTGCTGTTATTTTCCATAATATATACTGGGGGATTTAAGAAAGACACCTAGCTGCATCTATTCTCTCCTCCACTGTGCCTGTTTCAGAGTTACTAGCCCACATAAGGGTAGTCAGGTAAGTAGTAATTGAGGGTGCTGATGTGGCTACTAAATCTTTACCTACTATTAAAGATGAGGTTTTTCTTTTACCCATCACCCTAGCATAAACTTTTCAGAGCTCCAGGGATAAAAAGGGAAGATTCCCTACCTTGACTGGAGTTGTCCCTACTTCCAGACGGAGCCAAGAAGGATGGCCCTTCCCTGCCTCTCCCTGGCAATGATGGGTGAAGACAGGCCTGCCCTTGGCCTGGGCTTTTCTGGGGTGTCCCCCGCAGCAGGAGACTGCACTTTGTAGCCTGATGTGAGTACAGCCCCTCTGTGAGAAGCTGGCTTGCTATATGGTGTACACTTATGCAAGTGGGCACCCTGCACCAATCCAGACAACCCTTATGGTGATTTTAGTGGTCTTAGACAACCTTAGAAAGCTCTCTAAGTGGTAGCTGTGGAGAGCAGGCTTCAGGCTTAGTCCAGAAGGAGTGTAAAGCAGCTCGTTTTACCAGAGCATTGTTATATATTAGGTGAAAAAGAACCACAGAATGTATTTATAAAAATATGTATTTATTATAAGACACTCACTAATACATACAGATACCTACTAGCCGCAGATATACACAATGCACACAATACTTTTCAATAGAAACATGTAAGTGGCACAGATACACAGTGGTCACCAGGGGGAGACCAAACCATATACTAAAGTAGTGGTATGAGAACCACAACTCAAGTCAAGACTATACCCAGAAGACGTAGAAGTTCCGGGGACCCAAAAGAACCACCTGAGGTAAGTAACCAGGAACCCCACAGAGGCCGTGTGCAGAATGGTAACACAACTGCGGGCTCAATACAAGTCAATAGATAAGTTGCGGTTGCAATTTTAAAGAAGAAGGACCCTTCCCAGTGGACCCTGAAGAAACCCAGTGGAAGACAGAAAGTTGGAGAGCCACCTCACCCGTTGATACCCCAGGAACCAGGATACCTACACCAGGGAAGCGACGTGCATAGGTGTGAAGTGGCGTCGGAAACCGCCGTCAAACATAATGGAGGACTTCAGGAAGATTCCGCTGCTGAAGAAGGTGAAAGTGTCCGGTGGATCCCAAAGGTGGATTCAAGATGAGAAGTACCTGCAAGCAGAGAGGGCAGGGTCTATGCAACTCAGAAGTGAGCAGTAGGCACGGAAGACGAATGCCCACCGACGTCAGGTGTTTCAGGAGAGCTGACGATGGCCTTGGAGCTGCAGCTGTGTGGACTAGGCGACTCTGTAGAAGACCAGGAGCCATCAATGATCCGTCCCGTGTAAGATGTCGAGAGTTGAGTGGTCAAGCAGCAACAAGCCTTGGCAACTGCAAACAACGTGGAAAGCGAAGAAGGTGCAGTTTCGAGACCAGCAAGGTCCAGGTGACTCACCACAAGCAGGAGAGTCAGGGCAGGCTCCGAGCAATCAGGGGAACTCACTGAAATCAAAGAAGACCCTCAATGGGACCCACAGGCCAGAGGCACTGGAGTCGCAAGAGGAACTCGAGCAGCTCACCAAAGACGCAGGCCCACGATGCAAGAGATGTGGTGAGGACAAAGATCATAGTCACAGGAGATGCTTGAAGTCAGGGCTACTTGCAGCCCGAAGATCTTGTTAGAAGGAAGCCAACAAGCCTTGGCAAACACAAGCCAAACCCCTGGTGCACAGGGGTTTGTTCTTGCTGCTCCAACGAAGGATACTGGCCTCAAACTTGGTGAGAGAACAGGGCTGGCCTTAAGGGATATGAAGAACTACTACCTGTGTTGCTGAGCCTTTCAGAGTCCATGGGAGCTCAGGATCAGCAGACCGGTCAGCTTTGTTGCGGTGCCTATAGATGCAGGGAAGTGACTCCTTTATTTCAAGGGAGATTCCTTCAGGTGTCTTGGATGTCCACAGGCCTTGAAAGGTTCCTGTATGGAGCACAGGCACGTACATTTCAGCAGATGAGCAGGGAGACAAGACCCGGAGCAGCAGGAGTCTTCCCAGTTACAGTCTTGATGCCCAGAGCGAAGTCCAGCAAAGTCCAGGGTGCCCAGACAGTCGAAGAAGTGGTGGTGTCTTGAAATTAATCTTGTCCCACGATGAATCTAGGGACTCACCCTCAGGTAAGCCCTTAAGTACCATAATGAAAGGGTTGGAATGATTCAGGGTTCCCTCCCAGGGCGGGGTTGGACAGTGGGGAGGTTACTCCCATGTCATTTGTCCAGTTTTGCGCCAGAGTGGGAGCAAACAGCTCCCTGAGCTGGTTTGAACTGGGAAACAGCCACTACAACGTGGCCGTTTCCACGCATACACTTAACCATGCATGCTTTACAACGCATGCGTGGTTACCACGTATAGCCTTTACCACGCATTCCTTTACTATGAGATACGTAGTAAAGGCATGTGAGTTAAAGGTAAGATTAAAAAAGGGGGCTTGGGGGGGTCTCCCCCCCGAAAAAAACGAAGTGGGTTTCAAAAAGGCGGCTTGGGGGGTTCCCCTCCCCCCCCTAAAAAAGAAAACTCTTACCTGGAAAATGCTCTTCTGTGCTTCTTGTCCTTCGTGCGATGAGCCTCCCTAACGACATTATTACGTACTGCATTTTAAAAAAAATAGAAAAAGGACCACTTAACACAGTGTTAGAAAAAGGAGAATTCCGTCCAAAGAAAGCTAAGAAAAACTGTGAGTATATTTTTTATATTATACTCATTTTTTATGTTAGGCTTTTTAAAAAATATATTTATAGTTTTTATCTAAATATTCAGCCCTGCAGTCGGTAAGGGTGTGGTTGGATTGGGGGCTGGGGGGCGGAGGGTCGCACAGGGGTACAGGGAAGGGGTATTATACAAAAGGAGGGAGCAAGGAAACATGTAAGGAATTGGGGCAGGGATCGGAGAAAACATTTACCATGAAAATGCCATTATCATGCATAGTTATACAACGAAAATCGTTGTAAAGGTATGCGTGGTAAAGGCATTTTCGTGATAAAGGATATGCGTGGTAATGGCATTCGCGTTGTAACGCATGCGTGGAAAAGGCATGCGTTGCAACGGAATGAGTTGTAACGTCATACAATCGTTTGAACTGGACTATGCAAGGAGGGCACCAAATGTGCCCCTCAAGCAGACTGAGTGGTGCTGGTAAGCGCTCCCACCCAGCCCCATACACTAAACCCTGTCTGGGAGGTGGCCACGCCTCCCTGTGACAGGATACCTATTGTTCTGCCTTCCTCTGTCTAGCTTGGCTCAACAGCAGGAGGGCAGAATTGTGTCTCTGGTCGGCAGCAGCCATGTTGTGCTGTCCGGGTCTAGAAGACTGGTACCAGGAACACTGAGGGCCTCCCGTAGGATCTTTACAGTACATGAAAATCATACCTCCAACACTGTTTATGTTGTGGGGGTATGATTCCAACATGTTTGATACCAAACATGATAGGGTTTGTACCAGCCAGTTTAGAGATTGTTATCATGTAATGCTGCATGGCCACACTATGTATCGTAATAGCTGATGCACTTACAACCAGGGAGAATAGACTCTGAAGGTTGTAGAGGTGTCCTGCTCATGCAAGGGCCCCCTCACACTTAAAACCGAGCACCCTGCCTTCAGGATTGAAAGGTCTGCTTTAGGGGTGACTTATAGGTTTTAACTGCAGTGACCTTAGATATAGTGAACCTATATCTTTTGTGAATGGTGCTAGCACTAGCTTACACAGGCTGCAATGGCAGGACTGTAGTTACAGTTTGTGTGGTCTCCCATGGGTGGCATAATACATGCTTCAGCCCATGGGGTACCTCAGTACCATATACTAGGGACTTATAAGGGTACACCAGCATCCAATCCAGGAGATACCTAGGTACTTACCATAGCCAATTTAGGGGAGAAAGCACAGAGACTGGGGTCCTGGTTAGCAGGACCCCAGTCAGAAACAGCATAGCACCACGCAAAAAGTGGGGGTAACCATAAAAGCAGATCTTACTTTCCTACACCCTCCACCTCAGTTGACTGGCTCCTGGGGCTTCTTTGACTTGCAGTCCCACAGAATTTGGTGTCCTGCACAGTGGGAAACTGTGGAACGCTTTATAGCACGATGGAGTGTAGCCCCTACTCCTCAGCTGACCAGCTCCTGGGGCTTGCAGTACCGCAGAATTCGTCATCCCTTCTGGTAGACTTGAAACAGAGGAAGGAAGTATGGGAGGGAGACAAATGTGAAATGAAAAGAGCTTTACAATGGAAGAGCGAGCGTGAAAAGGATTCATGTTAAGATATAGGAGATTGTGACTAATTTGCAAATCTATGTTGGGCAATTTAACCATCCCGTTGTCACAGCCTTCCCTTCCAAATACACTTACAGTAATATTATTGTACATGAAATTGCTCAAGTAGCTTTTTTTATTACACTTTAGTCATTTAGTTACTTAATGGGGATATCATCCTTTCATAACTACTTTGTCCAAAACTGTACTGACTCTTTTTACATGTCTTGCCTACTCCTCTGTTGTGTTCCAGGTGATGTGAAAGGTGAACTTCTTATTGACATTGGATGTGGACCCTCCATTCATACGATTATGTCTGCTTGTGTGTGCTTTAATGAAATCATTGCAAGTGATTGGACAGACACGAACCGCCAAGCATATGAGAGGTGGCTGAGAAATGAGCCAAGCACTCTTGATTGGACCCCAGTTTTAAGCATGGTTTGTGAGCTGGAAGGAGACAGGTAAATATGACAGAGCATATTTTGGTGATAATCCCTTCAAAATGATTTCAAAGTGATCCACTTTATTGACTCTCAGAATGTGGAGAGGTGTGTCCAACAGTATGGTGCAACTTTCACAGTGCTCTAAGCTCAGAGGGGAGGGATTGTGACAAATCCCTGGTGCAGGCACACTTTGCTAGTTTGTAGATACTCAAAGAGCTCAAGAGTACCTTTCAAGTTAGTGGCTGTTCAAACATATTGGACCTTGGTCACCCTGAAACTGTTTGGAGATTTACTCATGTCAAGGGAAGAAGTATATCTGTTTTCAGGGAAATAGGAAGTTACAGCCACAAAATTAGTGGATCCTGAGACCAGGAGTTTCGCAATCCGGAAACAATAATGAATAATATAAGCCTACTGCATTAACAATAAAATGTTAATATAATAGCGAGCATGCATTTGAACTTCTCATTTCCACATGTGGAAATGCACATTGTACATTTCCATTTGTAAAAATACGCATGTATGTGAGTGCTTGAAATTTTTTTAAAAATTGAAAGTTACTCAAACCCTAGGCCTAGGTTTAAGCAGATAACTTAAAACTATTTTTTGTGAATGACACCCATGGTTACTATAGAGTATATCATTACTGTTGCTGTTGATTTTAACAATAAAATTATACATTCTTTTTATTAGCCTAAACTGTGGTTGTACACATGCTTACTATCATTTGGACAGATCTGTGTGATGGTAGCAGAGAGGCTCCTTTCATCACTGACAGATCCACAAATCCCAACAAATAATCTGATAAAAGAGAGCTTTTGTGAACCTAACTTTCAATTAGGCACATAAAAGGTGGTACTAGTGAGTGCAATACCATACCCTGGTTCATAGAATCAAGATCTTAAGACATTTTGTCTCATGCATGATAAATAAACAAGTGAAAATCCACCCTGTGGATGTATTTCAAGCACTTTTAAGTTTGATAAAAAGGTGAAAACAATAATGTTCTCCAAGTTTCCACAACTGCTCAGACTGCAACTATTGGGGTATTTAAATATACCATCAATCCAATTTCCATCTAAAATGCATACATACATAGTACCTAAAAAGGTTTTTGTATGTGTGCATGTTTGAATGCAAAAGGGTGAAAAATTATGCAAATGCATGTTTTCACTACCCTTGTAAAATGTACGCCTGTGAAACATTCATATGAAAAAACAGGGTATTTCTAAAGAGCCACAATTTTCAGAGATAAAAAGGTATAGGTCTAAATCAATTACATAATATTGTGAAAAACAATACCAACTCACAAAAATATCATCATAAAAATATCGGATACACAGTTATCACAATCCATTGCTTAATGAACCAAAGCAGAGATATCTTTTTTTAACAACATCAAAAACACAAATATCATAAACAAAAAATGTTTTCATTTAAATAACTATATAAATTAATAAAATTATCAAAACACACATTATCAACTACAATACTATTGCTAAAGATAAGCCAAAATATTGCAAATTATTATAAAAGTTATGATTTAGATTATACAACAAATAAAATTAAACTTAACATATGTATCATCAAAATATATTTTTTCAATAAAATTGCATATAAATTAACATTAAAAAATATAAATAAAATAGTTACCTTTCAGTAAATAAACTATTTAAATATAATTCTTTTTTACAATTGTTTACCATTTTAAATATAAAAATATATTATTAAACATTAAAATATTTGCATAAAAACACGAAATAACACAACTATAAATTTCACATTAAAATAGAAATACTAATTACCGCCCACCATAAAAGGTAATAACAGAAAAAATATTCAGACTAAACGAACACTAACCAATAAAATCTATAGTTAAGCAAACTAACCAATAAAAATACTTAATTCATTAACAAAACAATATAAAAGGTACAGAAACAATTGACTACATCTGATACCAAAAACAATAACCCTGCAAAAGAATGACACTCTGCTGGATTCCCAACAGAGCACCAAGGAAGTAAACTGTAAACTATAAGTAAATTATAAAATTTAAATTAAAACAATGTAAACTAACTTAGTTTAAAAACATTAAGCTTCAAGTAACTAATGAAATACTCTAGTGATATGCCTCTTCCAGTGTTTAGACACTAAACAAGTACAGACAAATCAATGGACAACAGAACCACAAAATAAATTCAACATTCAAACAGGTGGACAAAGGCAAGTTGTAAGTAAAATCAGGCAACTTCTAAACATCAAGTAAACCTCAAAATTAAATAATAAAACAAAAACCCCACAACCCCACAAATGAGCCTCAAATAAACATATAAAATGTGCCTTAAACAAAGTTTTCCCCCAACAGAAGCAAAGTAGCACCTACTATGAGCTACTAAATCACAGCAAAATAAAAACAAACAATTACTCCTCACATACAGTTCTAATAGACTTTGAACAGGTAATGATACAAACAATACTTTATACAATACCCACACACAGCAGTACAGGACTGTTATTACCATTTTTGTCCAAAGCATTTTGAGACATCTCTTTAAAATATGTGCTACGTTTAGCATATGCAACAAACTGCCAGTGTGCCTTTGAAAAAAATAGATTAATTACAATAATATATGTCCCTATAACGGAAGTAGCTAACCTCTACAAAATGCTTATAGAAAATCCATTTTGCCAACAAAACAAATATAAAGTATGTCCCCTAATGGATTATTTTGCAGACACTTGGTTTGGCAGATGCCAACCCAAATCCTGAATACCACGGTGAAACCATAGCTCAACTAGCCGAAACCAACAACGCTGTAGAAGGATGGTATGATCAATGCAAAAAATAAGGACCCCCTGTAATCAATGGAAATTTCCTAGGACAGGGAAAATAACAATTGTCAATCAAAATCACTAGGCAAACATAAGGTCAAATAGAAATTAAAAAAAGACCTAAATCAAGACGATTGATAATGTAGCAACTTAATGTACCACTCAAATATATAAATACGTCTTTTTATTCTTCTCAAAAGTGTTAAAAAAGGTGGCTAGAAAAAGTCAGACAATACATAAAAAATAAAAAATAAAATTTCTTTAACGTATAAAAACAATGACAATTTTCTTTGGTATGAATGGTTAATACTTAAGGATTTGATGCCTATGGGTAGTTATCCAACTTTCGGATGAGTTTTACAAGTCTGGGTAACAGTAGATATACAGAAACATAGACAATAATCACAGACAATAAAGATGTTACAAAACATTCAAACACTATGGGGCCGATTCACAGAATTAATCTGAGATAAAATCCTAAACTTACTACTTTTGGTATTCACAGAAGGCATTTAGTAGTAGTAAAGTTAGGACTTCTAACTTTACTACTACTAAATGCCTTTTGTGAATACCGAAAGTTGTAAAGTTAGGTTTTTGTCTCAGTTTAGTAGTAGTAAAGTTAGGAGTCCTAACTTTACTACTACTAAATGCCTTCTGTGAATACCAAAAGTAGTAAGTTTAGGATTTTATCACAGATTAGTTCTGTGAATCGGCCCCTATATGTCAGTTTATAGTCACACTACAACATAAACAGTAAGATCACTAATAAACAGTCAACAACAGATAATGTGGTGAAGGTTCATGAAGTTATCGAAACGCGTTTCGGCGAGTATAAAGCCTTCATCAGGAAACCACAAAAACTTATATCTGGGAAACTAAAAGGCGCCAGTAGCTAGATGACCTCACTGGGTTGCCTTAAAAGGATATGCAGATGGCAAATGATAATGTGGGCCAAAACTTTAATTGTTGGGCCGAACGGAGGATTGTGGGACCAATCCCTGCAACTGAATCAAATGGACGGGTCTGCACATATGGTAAACCTGGAGTCTTAATTTAGGTAGATTGATAACATTGTGTTACACCTGATCCTGGAAGTTGGGGCTCAGCCACATCATCGTCAAACCTTAGGGTAAAAGGTTATAAAGTATATGGACTGTCAAAGGAAGTTTATCCTAGTTGTCCAGTCAGAACGTCGGCCTGGATATCCCGATACGATGCCTTCCAAGCGACTCTAGGAAGAACTCAACCCAAATTCTGCAAATTTATAGAAGCCCTCCAAAAAAGATCAAAGCTAACAACAAGAGCTTTCAGTGAGCCAAATTAAACCTAAAATGAGTATACAAACCACAAAATGTACGGCATGATTCAATTTAAAGTAAGAATCTTTATTAAGAACAAAGGAGTAGGCAATTAATTGCAAATTCTTATATCTTCATCATACAACACTTACCTACCTATATACTAACCAACAAACCCTAACAAAAGAAAACACCAGCATAACTTATCCATTTTAAAATAAATATTAAACAGTTTAATTTTATAAATCAGTCAAAACATATTTATAACATAGAAAAGAATGATAAATACAAAATATATATTAATACCTAATTTAAAATTTTC
Source organism: Calotriton arnoldi (assembly GCA_963921515.1). Taxonomy (NCBI): domain Eukaryota; kingdom Metazoa; phylum Chordata; class Amphibia; order Caudata; family Salamandridae; genus Calotriton; species Calotriton arnoldi. The sequence goes on along the minus strand of CAWUFW010015372.1, from coordinate 222,660 downwards.
ACATCAGCAGCCAAAACTAAAATATTAGAAATAAACCCAACATGAAGCTATTTAAATCACACACAAAGTGCCGATCACAACTTTGGCGGTGCTTCACTGCGCCCTCCTCGCTGCAACACCGCCTAAGCCATGGTCAGACTGCCCACCGATTAGGAGTTTCCTTCTGTCTTGCAGGCATTTTTTTAACATTCGTGGTAGTGCTCTCCTGGGACAAGAGGAGCGTCTCCCACATGCACTCGAATCAAGTTCAATCCTTTTAATTTTGTTGAGTAAGTTATTCACAAAGTTTAAGTTTCAGGTAAATTCTTTATTTCTCATTTATTTTCCCAACACATTTCCAGGGTGTTCAATGCAAGATCATTACTATTGCATCATAATAATGTTGAACAAGCAATTCTTTATGCCCAATGCATTTCGGGCAAAATGCCCTTCTTCAGGGGCTGTACACTGAAAAGTAGAGGAAACTGAATTGTAGTACCAGGCGTACAAATACACTGAAGTTCAAACGATGGTACAGACTGAGTTTGCAAGGCTTGGTAAATTTGGTGCCACATGCACGAGAAGGTAATAGAAATGTGTTTAATAGCATCATGCAGTAAACAAAACTAAGAAACAAGAACACTTGGCGTTGTGCAATGAAAAAAATAAAAAGTGAGGACAGAAACAAAAAATACCTGGAGTGCAACCGTGGTAAAGCATGACTATGTGTAAACAAGGATAGCCGGTAACCGGTGTGGATGCTATTGAGCCAAACGCATAAAAAGCTCTTACATTATCAAAACGTGGATACCATGCAGGCGGTTTACATAATTGTGCACGTGCGGTGGATAAAACATGTACACGAAAATACAAAATGCCTACAATACAACCATGGTGAAACGAGGTTAGGTGTGTATGAAGGAGGTCGAGTAACCAGTAAGAATGGTGTAAAACCAAGCGCGTAAACAGACGCGTATGCATGAACGAAGAAAGTTAAAACAAACTCACGTGAGTTTCAAAATGTAGCGTGTCATCACCAAACCCATGTAAACTAAACAAGACGGATGAACAATTACCAAACATGTTTACCGGAGTAATCAAGGTGCCTAGCGAAGTCACGGGACAAGTGCACTCACCAAAATGAGTACCGGCATCTCCTAAGAATGAGACGTAAAGGGCTTCATAGTGTAAACACGGTCCGCGACCAGAAGTATATATACGTCACCTTGGTGGGGTAATGAAGATAGACAAAATACTTTATTGCCGTTTGTATTAATCAGTGATACCGAGGAGGTTTTGAATGAACCGTAAACCCAAATGATAAAAAGTGAAAATATCCAGAAAGTTCGTACGTGATTTGCGTGTGAATACACGTGTGAGTACGCAACGCATTTGTCCTGAGTGAAGTGTGAGTGGACTGCAAGTACAACAGATAGAGAAAAAAGATTCGTAGTTTTTTTTACAGTGAAATCGTGTAACACTCACTCTCGGTTGAAAACACGGAGATTAATGGAACCATTAAAATGCGCTTCTGTATAATCCAGTAGGTATGCAAAAATCCCCAGAAGGAATATCAACTCAAATGATCTTTGGAAAGCAACTCAAAGGTGATAAACACGTGACATGGTAAACGGATGGTGAGCTGAATAATCACAACAGTAATAAAGTGCAAAGTACAAATCATGAATAACCCATGAAAGAATCATGATGCTGTGTGGTCTGTACACCCTACGTTAGTCATGCGATGTGGTAATCTGTCCATCACTGATCGTAATGGAAAAGCGACTAAAATTATAACATTTATGACAATTTAATCACATAATACTTATCCTCAGTTTCAATCATAGAGGTTATTGGAAAAACAATTCAAATACATATCTGTGTGACACAATTAGCAAAATTGTAATATGAAGAAATCCCCTTGACAATGTCAACTAAAGCAGTCTTCTATAAGCAGCTCAGTACTGACAAGAATGGCATGGAAAAATGGTACAATGTGGTTATTTGCTCCGTCACTAATCATTATAAAAAGCAACTGAAGTCATTACGTTCATTCAACCCCTTTGGGTTGATCGTGTCCATAAGGTTAATCCAATAAACCTCCCTTTGTAGCAGGTATTGTGTGTTATTACGTCCCTTTTGGATTGGGACCTGTTCAAGAATCAGGAAATGAAGTTGACTGACGTTGTGCTTCATGGTGTTAAAGTGTGTAGCAACTGTAGATTTGGAATTGCATGTACGAATGTTACTTTTGTGTTCATTCAATCTGATGCGAATTTTGCGTTCCGTCTTACCAACATAGGCCGATCCGCATGGACATTTCAACATGTAAATGACATTTTGACTGTTGCAAGTTGCGTTAACTTTGAGTTTGATAATGGTTCCTTTACTCGGATGTCTGATGGTATTTCCTTTAATTATTGAATTACAGTTACCACAATTTAGGCAGGGTGTAGTTCCCTTGAAGTTGGTTTCTCTATGATCTCCAGTTGTCGTCAATAGTTGTTTCAAATTTCTTGATCGCTGGTAAGCGAATCTTGGTGGTATGTCAAATATACCTTTGAAGTCCACTTCCATGCTGAGCATGGGCCAATATTTTAGAATAGTCTTTTTTATCTGATGACTGTGGGTGGAATATTTGGATACAAATACGCATCTGTTTTCACCTTTGTCCTGAGGGATATTCATTAATAAGTTTGCCCGTGACATGTTTTCTGCTTTACTGACTGCTTTCATGAGTGTAACATCTGGGTAGTTCCGTTGTTTAAACTTATCAATGCATACCTTCATGCTTTCTTGATACAACTGTTCATTGGATGATATTCTTTTCAACCTAAGCAACTGTGAGTATGGTAAGTGTTCTTTCAAGGATGGTTGGTGAAAGCTATTGAAGTGTAACAGATTGTTACGCTACGTAGGTTTTGTGAACACTTCAGTTATCAGCGTCCCATTGTTGTTGGTGATGCAAACGTCTATGAAGGTGATTTGTTTCTTACTAATAGTTGACGTGAACTCAATACGTCGATCCACGTTGTTTAAGGTTTCAATTACCCCTTGTAACTCTGTGTGAGATCCTTGCCATAGCACGAATATATCATGGATATATCTTTTATATAGGATGAGATGTTGTACCCACTTCTCCTGATTCAGTATGTGATCAACCTCGAAACGGTACATAAACAGGGTCGCGTAAGTGGGTGCTGCACAATTGCCCATGGATGTTCCAGAGCATTGGATGAAGAATTTATCTGACCATCTGAAATAACTGTGATACAGTGTAAAATGGATCAATTCCATGAGAAATACTTTTAACTGTTCGGTTTTGTCACTGTTAACTAGGAATGATTCGACTGCATTGATACCCATGTCATGAGGGATAGACGTATATAAGGATTTAACATCAATAGTACATAAAATGGTTTCTGATGTTATGTAAGTTTTGATTGTCTCCAGTATGTTCAAAAAATGGGTTGTATCCCGTATGTATGTAGTCATAGCTTGAACATGTGGTTGTAGATGTTTATCCAAATACTTGCCTATTGGTTCATGTATGGAGTTGATAGTTGAAACGATTGGTCTAAAAGGCGGTATGGTAGCATGTTTATGAATCTTGGGGATCATGTAAATGTATGGTATTGCTGGGTTAGTTTTGATGAGATATCTTTTGTCATCATTGGTAATCGTACCGTTTTCAACAGCATCATCGATGATCTTAGTAAGAATCCGCAGAAATTCATTGGTGGGATCAAATGTCAGAGGCATGTATGCATTGACATTTGATCCCACCAATGAATTTTTGCGACAAAAGATATCTCATCAAAACTAACCCAGCAATACCATACATTTACATATATTTTGTAATATTATTAAAAACATATAAACATAGTTTTTCATTCCTACAAAAAATACATATTTAAAATAAAACAAATAAAAACACATTTGTGCAATTAAATAAATTAACTTATAGACATCACTAATATATAATAATAATGAAATGATTAAACAATACATCAAAATAAATGTAATAAAATCCCACATAATAACAAAAAGTCAAAACAAACAGTAAAACACGAAACTAAATATGAAATGTACATTTTTCATTTCATTTCAAAGTAGCTTTATTTCGAAACTAAGCCATAAAAGCATAAAAAACACACACATACATAAAACATATAAAAGCAATATTAAAACCAGCAACAATAAAATGAACAATACAATCACATGTAGAAACAAAGCATCCCAACATGCAAGAAAAGAGATTATGCATTTTAAGTTACATCATCTAATACCAGGATAAATTATTTTTATGGATTCCTACATGTACGATGCTATACAAGGATACAATTCTAAGTAGCAAAACCAATATTTACGTATAAAATGCATAAAAAATGATTCCATCATTATGAATCAAACAAATACCATTATATGACAAAAGCCATAATCTGTTAGCTTATAACAGACAAACAACACTTTAGTGAGAAAGTTAATCTGAGGGCTGGAATCAAATGGAACATCTAACCACACGCCTCAGGGCCATGAGAAGCAACAATTAGGATGCGTAGGTAGATCCCTCTTCTATACTCGATGTTTAAAATCTAAGTGAAAGATGCCCTCAGAGGAGCTCTCAGAGGAGTCAGCGGCTCCCCCACAGCGAGTGCAGCAGCAAGTGTGTCTACACTACAACTAACATAACAAAAAAGTATAGTTATGAAAAACAATATTTTCTATTTAATCAAAGCAAATAAAATTAATTTATATGTTAACCATAAAAAACTCAATTATGTATTAGTGTTATTATCACATCATACACTTTAAAACAAATGTATTAAAATAAAGATATAATTTACAATTAATAGCAAAAAAATACACTATCACTCTGCAAAACATAAAAACAGATAGTATTATAAAACAAAGCGTTATATAATTGCTTTCGATACATGTAAACATAATTTTATAATTATATATTGTATTGTATTGTATTGTAATTGCATTCATATAGCACTTACTACCCCTGACGAGGCGTCAAAGCGCTTTTCCGGCGAGTAGCACGCTACTCCGGGACCCATAGAGGATTAGTGTTGAATTAGTATAGTGAAACATGCAAGTACATTTTAAGTGGTGGATAGGTTAGTCAGTTATTTGGATTTGGAATGATAGCAGAAGGATAGAGGAGGAAAAAAGGTTTGTATTTATATAGCGCTTGTTACCCCTGATGGGGTGTTGAAGCACGCTACTCAGGAAGCCCATAAAGGATTAGTGGTGAATTAATATGGTGAAATATGAAAGTAATTTCAGTGGTGGATATTAGTCAGTTATTTGGAGTGAGAAGGATAGCGGAAGGATAAAAGGGGAAGAAAGGTTTGCATTCATATATCACTTGTTACCCCTGATGGGTGTTGAAGCGCTTTTCTGGCGAGTAGCACGCCACTCCGGAACCCATAAAGGATTAGTGTTGAAAATTAGTATAGTAAAATATGAAGTAATTTGAGTAGTGGATATGTTATTCAGTTATTTGGGTAGAGAAGGGTAGGTAGAGGGAAAGTGGTTTGTATTTATATAGCGTTCGCTACCCCTGATGGGGTTTTGAAGCGCAAGTAGCACGCTACTCTGGAACCCATAAGGATTAGTGTTGAATTAGTATGGTGAAACATGAAAGTAATTTTAGTGGTGGATATGTTAGTCAGTTACTTGGATTGAGAAGGGTTGGGGAGGGGTAGAAAAGGGAAAAGGTTTGCATTTATTTAGCGCTTCTAACCCTGATGGGGTGTTGAGACGCTTTATTGGCGAGTAGCACGCTACTCTGGAACCAATAAAGGATTAGTGGTGAATTAGTATAGTTGAATATGGAATTTGAGAAGTGAACATGTTAGTCTGTTAATTCTGATCAAAAAGGATAGTGGAGGAATGAAAGAGTGAAGGATTTTTTTTTTTTTTTTAGGTCTTAGCAGTAGGAGGAGGCTTTTGGATGAGTAAAAAGGAGTTTTGGAGGGGAGGAGTCAGAGGGAAGAGTTTAGAAAGGTTTGTTTTAGGGGATCGGTATAGTAAAAGAGGTGTCAGATGATGCAAGGAGGGGTAGAGTAGGAGAGAGTCTAGAAAGGGTTATTTTGGGGATCATAGTAGTGGTATGGGGTTTGGGATGAATGAGAGAGTGGATGTAGAGGATATATTGATAGATGTATAGGATGAGAGATAGGGTAGTGCATTGGAAAGAGTAGTAGAAAGAAGTTTGAGATGAGTCAGAAAGTTGGGCTAGAAGATATATTGAGAGATGTATAGGATGAGAGATAAGGTAGTGCATTGGAAAGAGTAGTAGAAAGAAGTTTGAGATGAGTCAGAAGATTGGGCTAGAAGATATATTGAGAGAAGTATAGGCTGAGAAATAGGGTAGTGCATTGGAAATGCTAAATTAGAAGAAAGTGATAAATATATAGATCCATAAGTACATTGAAAGTATATAGATACATAAAGGAGGTAAGTTTATGTAGATTAAAGATATTGATAGAGGCACAGGATGAGAAATAGGGTAGTGCATTGGTTATGTCTTTTTCAGGAGAAAAGTAACAGACACACAGATCCAAGTACATGAAAGGTATGTATATGTGTGTAGGAGGGAATGAAGTAGAGGTAAGAGTGTTTGTCTTAGACTGGTTTGTTGCAAGAGTTAAAAAGTGTGGTGGTGTGCAGTGTGTGTGTTGTGCGTTAGTGTTATTATGGTAGAAGGGAGAGGAGGGTGTTTGTTGGACAAATGATGGAAGGATGATTATATGTTTGTTAGTGATAAAAGGTTGTCTGTTAGGTGTAATTACAGCAGGGAGCTTGTGTCTGGATGGAATGTAGTTATATATGGTGTTGATTGGCGTTGTGTTAGTGATGAGTGTATTGGTTAGTGGTATAGGATAGAGTTGTGTACTGTTTGTAGGTGATGGTGGGTCTGTGTGGTAGTTGGGATAGTAGGGTGTATAGATGTGGTTTAGTTGGGTTTGTAGTGCATGCGGGTACATTGATCTGTGCATAGGGTTGTGCATGGTGTACATTTGGTGTGAGTGTGTTGCTCTGTTTGTGGATGTGGATGGTGTGGGCTGGGTATTGCTAAATGGGAGAATGGGCAGCATTTCTGGCCCTAGAACCGGCCAGTCTCGAACAGGCTCAAACAGGCAACTGCCCTTGTCCTCTCCGCCCTACAAATGTTGTAAATGATTTCACATAATAATCAAGTTAATTCTAACTCTACAAGAACATAAACAGATATTACAATATTCTTAACAAAATGTCAAAACAACAAAAAAAGTTCCTATTCGTAAATAATTCAGAGGAAAGCATCCCTTAAACCATATAAACACAGAAATAAACAATTTATCATAAATATTCTAACACTAGCCAAAACAAATGAACCACAAAAAACAAACTATATAAAAATCAAACGAAGTAATTTCAATATAAATTATTAAATTAATATAAAGACATTTTGTAAATAACAAATTATATATAACATTTACCAAAAATGTTATACAAAAGAATTACTTGATAGATAACTAATTATTTGAATAACATATATTCTACATTTCTAATTGAAAAATAAAAACAATCCTGAAAATGAATGATCATACAATATAAAATATGAAATTTTAAGTTCCACCTCAAAATATTATTCTAGCAAATGTTTCCTTTTTTCTTAAAATATTCAAATAAAATTAAATTACAACAAACATGTTTTAAAAATCTTTTCCTCTGTAACTCCAACATCCAGCTCCTAAAACGTTTAAAAACTTACATTTAAAAAGTAATATTAAAATATAATTTTGAAAAATAAAACTACAAAAAATGTTTTTCAATAAAGATATAAAAAAAGAAAGTTTTGGATAAAAAATGGACATAAAACAATTAATAAATACAATGCAAAAGCCAAACAAGTTAATTTTAAAACAATCTTATATACAACAATGGGCCCGATTTCGATGTCGGGTGGAAAGCTATCCGGAGGATTCTACCCCTTTTCTGATGGGCTCATAGAGCCTGTCATGAGAGGAGCAGAACTGTAATCTTATTAATGATGGCGGAGCCAGCCTCGGCTCCGCTGGCGGGATTACAGTGTCGCGTTCCAAAAGCCTTTCCATGGTGGCCTTTACGACATGGAAAGGCTGTCGGAAAGTGACTTTGGGGGACCCTATCAGGGCCTCTTCCCCCCCTGGCCCTCCACTATCGGACCTGGGGAGCACCTATGGTGCCCCCTAAACATCCCTGCACAGTGTGTCAGGCACCATGAGGTGCCTGCCACACTGTGCAGGGATGTTTCAAAGCATCCATTTTACAATTGCAACTTGTGCTGCAGGCCTTTTCCTCCCGCTGCACAAGCTGCTATTGTAAAATAGATGATTCAGACCGCCCTATTTGCGGTTGCAGCCAAATTGTGCTGGCCGAACCGCCGAGCTATGGTTGGGCAGTTCCACTCTGCTACGGTGTCCGACATCGTAATGTTTTTACAAATGATATTTTTTACAACAATAATAAAAATAACAACTAAAACGATATTCTTACCTTTCATATTTATGTCTACGATGTTTCAGACATCAAAATATCCTTGCAGTGATAGTTTTGTTTCACAATATAATTTAACCAATATTTTGTCCAAACACCCTTAGGTTTTTGCTGATTTTACAAAAAAGAATACAACTACTAAAGTTGAGCGCCTTTAGCTGATGACTTTGACCTTTTTACGTTTTTTAAAGAATTGGACCCACACTGCTTCTTATACATTTTCTCAAAAGAGTGAAAGATTTTAAAAGCTGCTGTGATGATCATTTTTCTCCTTTTCTCTTCTTTTTCATCTTGCTTACTGTAGAACCCTTCACTGTATTTTTACTGTGAATGAATTCCAGTGCAAACTCTTAAATATTTCTTCTTGAGATTGAGCTATGTTTTCTTTTTCTTTCAGATTAGAATTTATTTTGTGTTGGGTGTTCTAGTTTGCAAAGTTGACAAAGTTACCGAGTACCATTGGATGCTCAATTTCCACCCTTAGGTAGATGAAGGTCCCCAGGGTCCCTTGTTACCACTAGGATAGCACAAAGAAGAGGCACTGCTGGACCAATGCATTACTGGCTGACCGTGTGACCCCATTCCTGGGACTGACCAACACAGAAGGAGAGCAGGAGGATGCACAGGACTCCTGCCTCCCGCCCATGCTCCTCATGGGCAGGGTATTGAGCATGGCTCCTGCTGCAGGCGAGAGCAGAGAAGACAATACACCTGCCCAGCAGAAGCAGAGAAAAGTGCTGCTGGCTCCCGCACAGCATCAAGGAAGAGGTGCGGTGCACGGGAAGCAAGTTGGGGCTGTGGGGCATTTGGGGGTCACCATGTGGCACCAAATGATTCTTGGCAGCTATAGGTGCCCTGTTTGGGACTGTGCACCCATTACACAAGGAAAACAAAAGCAAAAGAAACCCATGCAAAGCAGCGCAGCAAGCCCACTAATAAAATATGAATTTTTCTGCCATGGAAATCCCTCTGGTGGCTCATTCAGATTTAGTTCTTTCTTCTGTGGTACCCCAACATAGGCCTAGGCACCTACAACATTGGTTTAACACACTATGGGTAGCTTCAGGAGGTGCAGCATCCCCTCATGAATGATTTAAAGATAATTCACCCGATGTCTTCCAGGTCATAGGATTCATGATATGGGGAGTTTTTTCAGCTTTTTTCAAGTTTTCCTGGAGCTGGAGCTTGGTGCTCTTTAGCTCGGGAGGGCAGGGACTCCTAGTGGTTGGCCCTGTGTCAGCATTTTGCTGTGGCCTGATGAGTGTAAAGAAAGACTCTGAAACACCTCATTTTGATTTGCAATGCTTTGTTCAAAGTATATTTTTCACAAAGAGTATTGGCAAACATTGTAAAGCTTTTATTAAAGAAGATTATTGTAGTTAAATGTTGATAAAAGTTACTATAGGTTTCAATGTCAAATCCTTACATGTGAATATTGTTCACATAATATGGTGATACCTTGATAAAGCCAATAGGCTTGAATTATATATTGATATGGTGACCCTATGACAAAGCCAATACATCCTCTTGCGTTGTGATATTGCATCCAGAATAGGTTAGGGGTATTGTGATTCTGGGGCTCGTGACCCACTAAGGGTCAAATGTGGTTTGAAAATGTCACAAATGTATTTTCGTCTACCTGCTATATATCATTTTTAATTCATGTGTAATATTTAGTAGAGTGTGTGAAATATATGTGCTCGTTTGTTTAGAAAAAATGCGCTGACTGGAAAATGATTTATTGAATGTTGCATGCCAGCAAATGGAGATTACTAGCCACTCCACCTCCCCTCAGTAGGCTTTGGACTGTTCTGCTTTGCTACTGTGAGAGATTCCCGTGCTACAATAGGGTACATGGTTTACAGTAAGGAGATAATTGTGGACCTATTATTTGCACATGACTCATATCCTGCAAAACTAATACCTCAGTGTCTTACACTAACCATTTCCCCAACATCCCTTGGTCAAACATGGGAAGTGCATATTGCCCTTGCCTCTAAAATAATCATATTAGCAATCATATCAATATGAGCAAACCTTCCCTCGACAAGAGTACATATTGCCCTGTCCACTGATGTTTGGAAAGGAGGGTAGGAATCAGAGGAGACTTGAAATTTCATTTTTCCCGCAAATGTTCTGAGCAGAGTCATAATCGTGCGAATTATTTAATCAATATCAATCATTACAGCACTATAGCTATTTAGAAGTGAAAATGACTGGTGGATTGCACCATTGGAATTCCATTTACTACCACCATCACCCAGTGTGCTGAGCTGGTCCTGAACTAATTTTCCTCATCTCTTAAAGGTTTAAGGGTGTCCATGATCACAAATTCCAGAAGCAAGTCTGTGGCTAGCCCTTTGACCTGCTCCAGGAATCACAGAAAATGCAGGATGACCTCCACATCCTCTAATCACGCCACCTAGGAATGAGTCACAACCTGCAGTTTGATGACAGCCGAACAGGTCTCTGACATATCTTCTGTGAGATTCTAGAACACTGCCTGTTTAACCTTGGTTCGGTGTGCACACAGAAGTTTCATCTCAATGGAAATTGGCAAAGAAACTCTACACTCCATGCCTAATGCATTGTTAGAATGCATATCAACAAAAAACATACATCTGTTGTTATATTCCATATAGGTACCCTATATAGGCGCAGGTAACATCGCAACCTTTCACCTACATCCTTCCCTACATTACATACATAACGGTTCTTAGGCACTGACCTTTTACCTAGATATGACACTGCATTCAGAACGCGGGTTTTTCCCTGGTTCGACTCTCATACATTATGCATGAGGCTTCTTGGAAGCACAGCAGGACTAACAGTAGGATTACCATCTCCTGTATAATATCTCTGTATAACGTTCGGGCCCAACGCCATCCTTTAGGCCGACACAGTAACACAGCAAGGTAGGACCCTGGGGAGACCTATGGGTATATATACAACACATCTTGCCTAGGAAGATAGAGGAGACCGTGACTTCCCGGCTGACACACTGACCAGAGACCCTGAGGTTCTTGCATGCAGATGGTCCAGCTAGCAGTGGTCTAACATCCCTCGCGGGGTGTCCAACTCGAGACCAGGACGGGGTCCCACATTCTCTAAACTCTCAGGTAATGGGGAGGACTAGATCCTAGAGGAATTCTTGGCATAACACCTACACAGATGCTAGGTACATTTAGGTATATCTAGTTAGGGAGACATCGTAGGAGTACGCACTTTTTATCATGTGTTTTATGTACTTGTATATATTCATGATTTCTGTAAAATGGTAGAACTTTACTATCCTTTCACTTTCATAGTACTGCTAATCATATATCTCTGCTACTGTCTAATGGTTGTTGCAGCTCATCTATTCTACACTGGAATAACAACTGTTCAATAAATACTTATTGAAATGCCCAGCCTGTTTATTCTGTGTATCTCTCTGAGACAAACTAAGTGAGCACGAGTGACTGAGCGAAAGGTAGTATATTGTTTCCATGATTCTGAGGGATCAGGGTTGTCATGTTCTGAGGTTGCCAAGAACTATTCTCTCCCCGATAAGAGGAGACTCTAGTGGCACTGTGAGCTAGCTAATACAGACAGGCTAACGTATCCGGTGGGGGTGCTCGGAATCTGTCCGCCAACAATCCCACAGTTTATGTTATCCAAACGCGCAAATCCTGTATAGGTAATATAGGAACTACACAACACTGTGAATCAAGGAATCTTTACACAAGGAAGTCCCTAGGCAACTGCATAAACATGAGTGCTGGTAAACAAAGGCAAGACACAAATATATATTATTCTACAAAGAGACTTGATAAAGGAATTACTTGATTTTGGAAAACACAGGGAGAACAGATGTGCTGGAGGCTGAGATCATGAGAAAGATAGAGGACAACCTTTAGTTGTAAAAATAGTATTAATGTCTCAGCTGAGCAACTGAATCAACATGTTCTCATCTTGAGAGCTAAGATTGAAAGAGAGGCTCAAAGTATATTATACAGGCACTTCCTTTAGGTACAGTTAGCATTAGGAAGAGCATATGTCTGCAGGCCTTACTGTTACACCAAGGCAATGGTTATCATTAAAAATACTGAATCCAATTTGCCTACTAGAGCTCCTTACCATTTGGTGATGGCTTGAGGTAGATTTGCCAGCATTGGTGCATTAGAAGCTCCATCTATTGCTAACATTACAATTTGCCCCCTCTATTCAGAGAACCAACTGTTCCATCATACTGTAGAAATGTATTGCTCTGCAGGACCTTGTGTTTTATGTTCTTCCCTTTGTTGTTCTCCATGTTATAAACCCCACTTATTTGTGCCTATCAGTTTCTACTCTGAACCTTATTGGGTATACAGTTCAATCTGTTTCGCAGTGTTTCTCCTTACCAGGATGAGTGGTTTCCACTAGCCACCAGCCTTAGTTTTCCCACTATTTATGTTTCACCTTGGAGGTTCTCCACCAGGCATTTTTATCACAACACAAGTGATACCCTTGAGTATCCGTGGGTTATCAGTTACCCCCATCTTGTTAACAGGTCTCTAGAATCACACTAACTCTTCCCTTAAATCTGCTGCCAACTGGTACTTTAATTTTCCTTTGGAGATGGGCCAGAAATAAATACAGCCCAGCACTGTAGGATCCTGTGAAAGGACAGCCCAGATCTTGTATATTCAGTACTGATACTACAGGCAAATTTACTATTTAGCAGCCTCCTGTTTCTGTTACAAAGAGACAATGCTGGTCTCACTCCCAGAACAAATCTATCAGTCCCAGGGATCTCTAGATGTCAGTTTGTCCCCAGATTGATGTTTCCTCTATAAGCAATAAATTGTTTATCTCTCCTTCACTCGCAGTCCAGAGAGGATCATCTGTCTTCTACCTTTGGCTCTTTATTACTCCAGTTCCACCAGTTCACCTATGCCACTCTACAGGTAGGTGATCAACCCAGCCTATTTCCAGCTAAGTATGCAGCTTTCTTCTTATGCCACACACTACAGTCTTAAGTCCATACAGAAATGAAAGGGAGGTGACCATTTGCAAAAATTTCTGGGGCCACAAGAATATAAATTTCAAAGAAACAAAGTACTCTTCTTACCCAAACATTGTTCTAAAAGCCACTTTAACATTTTAAATCATGGAAACATTGCAAAACTACTCAGGTCTGTGGTAAGTTTAGCTCGTCTTCTTCAAGTGACAGTCAATAGGTTGAGTTTCTACTTCTAGGTTATACCAACTAGAATGAACCTACACTTGTCATTTGGTAAACGCAAGTTGCGTACTCCAGGTACTGGCAGAAAAGAACCTGTTTTAAACCTGGGGAATAAAAATATCTCCTTTTGAAAACAATGGTTACCCACATCATATGGAAGATTCACAATTGAAGTCTTGATCTTCGGGTAATACAGAGAAAAATAGAGTGTTGTCAATTCTTTGGAATTCAATTTGTAAGCCTGTATCAGCTCTTCAAGAGGACCAGGCTCTATCTGAACTCCTACCTTGCCTAAACATTCAAGAACTGACTGTTTGGAGCTGTTTGCTAGCTGCACTACATACATTACATAATCAGTTCCTTAATAACCTCCGTACGGCTAGGACAACATATAAAAAACTAATTTGGACGGAAAAAATAAAGTGTGAGGACCAGTTCTGGGCAAAAATCCTCCATACATGCAAGGGCAATAAATCGAAATCCTTTTGGAAAATAGTCAGCACTCTAGAAAGAGGTAATCACACCGTAAACAACTGAAATGGCGTCAAACTAACTTGGGTGAAGTTTTAACTGAGCATTTCAGTGTAGGGAATGACATTTTAAATCTACAATCATCAGAAAACTCTGACCCTGCCTCATAAATTATCAAAATTCATTAAAAAAAATAGGTTTATGGATAGCCCAGGTAAACTGATGACGCCTGTTAATAACGAGGATTCTCTGAAATGCCCAGCTTGTCACATTGGTGTGGAAATCAAGAAAGGGCGTCATGACAGGGTAACAGGCCCAAGGGACATCCCTTAAGCTTTATATAAGGTTTATCCTCAGTTTTAGATGGAAAGGTTGTGCCATGTCTTCAACTACATCCTTCAGAGTGAGGAGGTAACATACTCCTGGAGAGGTTTGATTATCACTCCGATTTACAATGGAGGTGATAAGTCATCACTAGCAATCTATCGATTTATAGCATTACTTGACCATGAAGTCAGATACTTTGCAGGACTTTTACTTTTAGATAGAGGAATATTTCTAATCAAACAAACAAGTTCCTGTCGTGGAACAGGAACCTCAACTAATCTCTTGGCTCTTTCATTCATTCTTGATAAAACGTTGAAGCCCCACTCATCCTTACAAATCTGTTTTGTAGATTTTAAATCTGCACTTGACTGTGTCCCGAGTAAAACTCTTTGACAAACTGGCTCGATGGGGAATGCCATCATCATTGCTCAGGGCTATTCAACTGTTCTACAGTAAGACATGGACGAGAATTAGGCTTGGTGTGGTTCACATATTTCAAGGAAAATCTACACACCATCTGACCTGAAGACAAGTTGCATATTAGTGTCTCAACTGTTTATTTTTAGGCAACCCATTTTCAGACTAAGTGGGGGTTAATTCACATCCATTTAAGCTTGTTGGTGACCCTTTACCGAATTTGAGGTATGCAGAAGATGTGATCTTGGTCAGTTACATTAAAATAAATTACAAAGAAATATAGATGTCCTGGCAACATACTCGATCAAGAAGGGCCTCAAGTTAAATCTAACTACAATGAAGATCATGGTGATTGATAAAATTAAGAAAGAGCATAAACGGTATTGTCAAGGACAACAAATTGGTAGAGTGGATGAATACAAATATCTGAGAGTAGTGATTGACTCATAAGGCGTGGCCGGCACAGGTAAAAGTGGTGGGGTGGGGCGGGGCGGGGTCGGGTGGGAATCAACAGATGACGGAATAGGTAAAATTAAATAATGAAATAAATAAAACCACTTACCTTCAGCTCATTGCATCGCTGACTCGGCCATGCGGCGAGGGCAAGGTAAGTAGTTTCATGTATTGTTTTAGTTAATTTTGCATATCTAGTTGTCTATCGACTTCCTCCCCACTGCCCTGTCCCGCCCCTGCCCCACGGCTCTTACCTGTGCCGGCCACGCCTGTGACTCAAGAGGGTCATTTATCCCCCAGGAACGGAAGTTAAGAGCTAAGGCAAACCTATTAACAGCAGCATTTGCATCTCTATTTAATTCTCTTAGTCATCCTAAATTTGCCCCTTTTTGAAAGTAGTTGCCAGCAAACTGTTACCAACTCTCACATATGGCAGTAAACTGCTGCCTGGCAAAAACTCCATATCACTGGATGCCATTATTGTAAGAAGCTACATACAACTGTTTGAGCTTCTGAAAAATGCTTCCCCAGTGAAATTCATCTAGAGCGTGGTATAGCAAAGCAAACCCTGGCAAGGCAGGGTGCCTTTTTTAAATGCTGTTACAAACTCAAAGTGATTCCAAGAAACAGGGGCAGCCCTGTAACCTAAACCTGGGGCAGATAAACAATATGAATGCTTCAGTGGTTCAGGTTCCTAGTTCAAAAACAAAACATTTACAACTTCAAATGATTCAAAGAAATCCCATTTTAGAAAAATCATGAAATAATTCAGTCTCCTTAAACAATTATTATCAAAAATTATATTTTTCATAAATAAGAAATTCCAATATACAATAATACAGAAGGTGCTCCAAAGGTTACACAAACATATGTCAACAACAAAGGACAATCTAAAGTGTAAACATAAATGGTACTCAAGGCAAAAAAGGAAAAAATTATATACAAAAGCATGTTTGTGGGATCACAAACACAAACAACACTCAATGCTTCCACTTGTTTTTGCCAAGGAAGGCGTCGACGGCGTTTCGACCATCTTCAATTATCGGGTCATCATCAGGACAAAACAGTTAGGGAGCAACCATCAGTTGTTCAAACAGGGCTGGTCCATCCCAAACAACAAGGAAGTGCCAATATTGTACTATGGGTCATTCGGATTATAAAGCATGTAAATCTGAAAGAAATTTGACGTAGCTGAGGGAATCTTAAGGTATTAAATTAATTGGTCCCTCCAAGATCCAATCTAGTCCATATAAATTGCTTCGAAAAGAGTATCCACTACAGAAGTCAGTGCATTTCCAAAATAAACTCAAAGCGCAACAAAAATCTCCAATAACACCTTGTAATGGAGAAAAATAAAACAAGGCCCGATACAATTACCCGCAAGATCCTATCTAGAACATTCCTTGTACTCGCTTCTGATAAAAGACCTTTTGGATTATGTCAGTCATCTACGCTACTTGTAAAAAACATACTAAATAGGCGAATGAGGAAACCTTTCCTACTAGAAGATAAGGCAACCCTCTCCAAGTGATCTCACTCGCAGATGGTTTTGAATAATTATAATACCCTGAAAATGAAGTCGTACTCTGGATCTGGTTATTTCGTTTACTTAAAAATGTTTCTGATCTTCCAACTTGGTGATTTTCCGTCACTGGACCATGTGCCGTTTTGAATCAGTAAAGGGGTCAGCAGAAATTGCATATTATGCGGTGCCTCGAACAACATCATTTATGAAGAATTTGCATAGGGCAGTTCCACAAGTCTTTTTCCTGCACTGCCCTACGCCAATGTGAAAGGGCAGGAATGCACTGGGGCTTATTTACAAGCCCAGAGCAGCCCCAAAAGTCACTTTTAATGATGATTCGGGGGGGGGGGGCGCACTGGGCTTACCCAAATCTGCGTGACAACGGAAAACCACCATGGGTAACATTTCAAGACTTCTTAGATATGGAGTGAGGCAACGTAGCGCAGGTCACTGCGCTGCTTCATACTGCGATGGGGAGGCATGCCATGGGCGTTACAGTGGGTGTTCCTACGTAACACCATTGACATTTGACACATTCCCAGATTTACAGCAAGCTGTAAACCTGGGAATGCATCAAAAGCCGACCCCTTCCCAGGGATGGCGTAAGGGTTGTTTTTATGAGGCAAGGTGTCCCCTCCCTTACTAAAACAACTTGATTTCAATGAAGGCACCCTTGCACTAGGGTGTAAGGGTGCCTGCGTTGGCGCATGACAGCCATTTGTGCACCAACGCTGTGGCAGAAGATAGGAATGCAGTGTATCTCATAGATACGGTGCATTCCTGCCCTTTCCTTTTGACGTAGGGCAGCGCAGCAGAAAGGCTTGCAGTGCTTCTCTGTGCCAAAATATAGTAAATGAGGACCACCATATTTATGAAATATGGAGCATTCCTGTCCTTTCCCCCTGCACTGGTGCACAAGTTGCTGCCTAGCGCCAATGTGCAAGGGTGCCTCCATTGCAGGAAGGATTGTTTTTGTGCAGGAAAGAAGGGACACCTTCCTGCACAAAAACAATCCCAAGATTCTTTTTCCTCTTTCCATCTGTGCTGAAGAATGCAGCACACATGTAAAGAGGAAAAAATGAGGAGAAATAAAAATATTTTTACTTGTTACGCCTGCTCTGGGGAACGGTAAGATTTTGGTCTCCCCCAGGTTTATGTGATTTAGTAAATCTGGGACGGCATCAAAATTCATGGGTGTTCCTAGGTAAACCCACCGCAATGGCCATTGAATGCCTCCTTGACACACCGTAAGGCAAGGCCACGACTTGCGTTGTTTTGTTTTACTCCATATCTATGAGGCCATGCAAAGACACTCAGAGTGGCTTTGTGTGGCCTTATAGATATGATTGAGAGACGTGGGCGGCCGCAGACTCAAAAAAAGTGACGCTCTGGTGGCGTAAGCTTCTTATAAATAAGCCTCCCAGTCTGTATCTGTCTTTTTTTACTGGATGACAGGAGAGAACTACAGTGTCAAATATGTTCCGTTTTAATCCGTTGGTCACAATATATAATATTACATTTATAAAGAACCGACTCCAGTGGAAATAAAAAAATTATTGAGACACTGATTTAAGCTGACTGTCAAAACGTTGGTATATGTAGAAATCTTGTGGATTGTGTGATTGTAAGTTATACATTTATTCTACAGTTCTTAATGATTGCATTGGCCCTTTTATATGCAATGATTTTAATTATTTGTGCATAAATAAATGAATTTGAATTTGAAAGGGAGGAGGTGAAGAAGCAAGATTTTAAAATTCATAACGCACAACACATTTACTGATTAAAGGCATGAAAAGCTGAAAGTACACTTTGCACACTTTAGACACAGTGACACATGAAACCAAGATAAGTGTAGAAGAAGCATAGTAAAAGCATGCTTCAAAATACAAGATGAAGAAGACATACACTGATACATACAAATGATTTAAACTAATGAGAATTACTTAAGAAAATGTTGTTTATTTATGCTTACTGATGAAGCCTTGCTATTATTTGAACATTGGAATGTTGGGAGCTCCACTGAAAACAATGGAGTGCTCCGGGCTTCTAATGTCCAGTAGACTTCGGGAGCTCCAGCATTCTAATGTTTGTTCACAGCTGTTGCTGTGAACAAAAGGCCTCACGGAGCCAGAGTGGATTTCAATCCCCTGGGGCTCCATGAGACCTTTGTTTTACTATTTAGAACATTCTGCCCTAGAGCCCTCCATAGGGGGCTGTACCGGCCAATAAAGGCCAGCTCCCTTGTTAAAGGCCTTCACCTTCAACTCAAGCCTTTAACGCTGGAGCGTGCCTTTAATGGCCGGTACAGCACGCTACATTAGGCTCTAACGCTATAATAAAGTGACCTACTGTTTCTATTGCCTTTCTATGTGAATGCACCATTTAAAAAAGTTGGTGAAAAATTGAGTAGAAATTAGATACAAGCTTGAAACTTTGCATAATAGTATTAGAGATTTTATAGTTTATAAAAAGTTAAAAACAAATTTTGCTGTGTGAATTTAGAAAATTATGTAATTATATGAATATTGAGAAAGTGGTAGTAGGGTATTCCTAACATTAGTGATTTTCATGTAATAGTGATTGATCTTTCACTTTTGGACTGCTTTGCTGAAGCTACAGTCAATAGCTGATGGATTGAGATCTTCTCTGCCGAATCATCTCATTTTCAAATTGATTTCTTTTCGTTGTGTGCTAAAGGACTCACCCCTAATGGACTTTAACTCTGAAGCTTTTTCCTTTCTTCGTGCGATTTGAGCTGTTTGAAAATTGAACCATCCTTCTACCTTAATGGTAGTGGGACTCTGTAACTACGTAAACCAAACTTTGTATTAGCAACCATCCGATAAAAGTCTTGCCTAAATGTTTGGCGCATTAATGCAAGCTGTGAAACTCTTAACTGAAATGCTGAAAAAACTGCTCATTGCTATGAACTTCGAATCTTTAATACAATATCCAACTTAATCTGATATCAGTCTAAGTCTATTACTGATTCCTGTTGGTTCTTCAATTTAAACTGTGCTATTTACTAATAATTTAAATGTGTTCTACGGATAATCAGTAAGCACTGTCAGAACATCAAGTTTTACTTAGTTTGTTTTGTGTTGCTATTGCAGAGCTTTTGGCCTGTATAATTCTAACTCGACTTAACTTCTTCAGGAGGTTAGGTCTTCTTGTTGCTATCCTTTATTTCTGCAGCATGGTATTGAGAGTGGTGTACCTAAATCTGATCTCAAATTGTGAGTTGGCTGTCAATTAGTAGTCCTCATTGATCAGCTAACATGGAGTTTGGCTACCCTAATTTCCACGCCTCCTATCGGTGGAGAAAGATTCATCAGAGGACTAATACATTTGTGGTAAATGGAAGTGCTTTGGTTGTCTAATCATAAAGGGCCCAGT
Organism: Calotriton arnoldi; assembly: GCA_963921515.1. Lineage (NCBI taxonomy): Eukaryota > Metazoa > Chordata > Amphibia > Caudata > Salamandridae > Calotriton > Calotriton arnoldi. The sequence goes on along the minus strand of CAWUFW010015372.1, from coordinate 202,345 downwards.
GTGATTAGAGTAGTGAGGAATGTAAGCTCACAATAAAAACTTTCCACACTTGCGCTGCAATAAATCTTTGGTAGCAGATCTATGGTTCTGTCTAGTGGAGTGAGATTTTAGGGTGCCAAAAATAGTCCTTTGCCCAAGTCCAAAGAGTCCACAATTTTTGTTTGGAAAAAAAAAAGGATTGATCGAGTGCTGATGGAGTATTGCTCTAGATTAAGTCAACGTGCAGCAGCAAAGGAGTGTGAGTATTATAGCGTTACTGTTGCTTTTGCTTAAGATTGTGTTCTTAATAAATGGCTGTGTGTTGTTGAGCGGAGTGAAGTGGTTAAAAACCACATGGCTCAAGTCCATGCATGATTGTGACGCCTTGTGCAAAGCTGAAGTTGTAAACGGGTCTGTCATGTCCTAAGATCTCGAGATATTTATCTACAGGTTGTTCTCAGGGTAGAAGACACCGAGTAAGTTGTCTGCTGTATTGTGGTGTTGATCATGAGACGTTGTCAACAACACCTTGTAAAAGGTTCTCTTTATGTGTAAGTAGTAAACGGTTGGTATGGTTAATCTCAGGTGCACAGGAAATAACTATATCAAACAAGGGGGAAATCCCGCTGGTCGAGGTTTCATTTGAAGGAAATGAGTATAGAGAAGTTAGTTACCTTGTGAGAGTGAATATCCTTTAGTGGAGCAGACAGTTTTATTTGTTGCTTGCATTGCATTGTCATTTTGCTTGGAGAAAAACACGCAGGAGAAGATTGTGAAGGAGGGTGAGCTGCTGTGAGGAGCGAGATTGACGTCACAGTGTGCCGTGCTGTGATTAGTCAGTTGGTGTAAAGCTGTGCTGGGATTGGTTGACTGCGTCATAAGAGTTGTGCTGTCATTGGTTGAGGCTGCCAAACAGAGGCCATATTACATAAGTGCCCAGAGGGCACAACTGGCATTTGCGCCCACTTTGCGCTCCTCTGGGGAACTTTGGTATTACAGAAGGGGTCGCAGACATTTGTGCGGCCCCTTCTGGAATACCAATAGCGCTGGTGCACATTAAGCGCCAGTGCTATCTTCAGGGCTGCGTTCCCTCATTTGCATGGCAGTGTGCCCCATGCTAATGAGGGAATCCCTTTGTCTCTGAGCCGAGGCAAAGAAGCTCTTAGGAAGCACACTGACAGTGCACCATCTAGAAGAAGGTGCACTGTCAGTACGCCCCCTAATGGCAGCCCTCTGGAAGGGGGTAAAGGGGTCCCATGGACCCCCAGAAATCCCCTTGTAGGTGTGTGCAGTCACTGACTGCACCCGCCTGCAAGGGGATCTCTAATATCCTTTAAAAATGTAGGCGGGTCGCCAACTGCACTGTGAAAACACGGAGCACCTTCAAAGCAGCCACTCTGTTTTTCACAGAAATGTACTGCCCCAGGGCAGCACAAGTTTGCGCCTGCCCTGAGAGCAGTGCTTTCCATGTATTAGGGCACACTTTCCCTGTTTGCTTCTGTCAAACCTGTTTTAAGGTGCGCCAGGTGCAAACAGGGAATATGCGCCCTTTACATAATAGGACCCTAGGCGAATTGTGGGAGAATAACATTTTCTGAATTTGCGGAAATCATTTGTGAATACAGACTCGAATAAAAATTACATTTTTCAAGTCATTGCAAAAATGTATAAAGAAAGAGGAGACTATACCTATCAAGGCAAAGGTAGAAGCACAACATGAGGGTGTGCCAGAATACACTGTCATAATGGACAAAGGATTACATCCATGTCTGTGACTCGAGTTTTGGCATAGACTCACTGAGAAAGATGAGACTTTACAGTTCCCTCATTACGGTACATTTAATTTGAGGATTTTCAACAATTTAAGGAAAAGGAATGTATGAAATGAAAAATCCTGTGAGAGCCACTGTTATTTAAGGTTTAAATACCTGGGAGCATATTGCTCATCAGAGAGACAAAGAGAGATACCAAGGGAGGTATAGGAGAACAATGGACCATTACGCACAAGCTAGATGGGATGCTCAACCGAAAATGTGGAGAGCAGATGTGATACATAGAACACAATTATATCCAGTGTTAGAGGTTGAGGAAGATGCTAAGAACAAGAAAAAGGAGAAAAAGATGCATTTAGAGAGACAAAATAGATTAAGGGAAAGAAGGAGAAGAGAATGACATAGATGATGAACTTTTGAATGATTTATTGATGAATCGTCCACCACCTTACAATCAAACTCATAGAGGAGACTTGACACATATTAGTACAGCTGGGAAACCTACTGCTCCTATAATGCCTGAAGAGCCAAAGGGATCTATGCTTATTAATCCTGTGAGTGAGAGGACAGAAATGTCAGCTCCTATAAACCTGATTTATTCAAGTACTCCAGACTCTTTGACTGTTCCAGTTACTATGGAACCTGCTGTGCCCCTTTACAAGTCTGGGTTATAGGTAAATACTGCCCATAATTTGACAGTACCTACTGGAATAAATGCAGTGTGTGGAAATTCTTGAGATCTGATAGCAAGATCACTGCTTCATACACCAATGGTTCTGATTCATACTAATAATACTAAGTCAGGATGCCAATATGATTTACAAATGGAATTTTATCACAACATCTCTGGTAGTGAAATTTGCGGTCCAACAGGTTAGGAAAATATGTAAGCCGTTAAAATCTTCGAATATCTGGTTTTCTTCAAAGTTACTTTAAATAAAGAAATCACTTAATACAGCTATTTGGCAGGTGTACGCTCATAGATTCTATCAGTCCTACTCTGTATATAAAGAAAATTTGAAGGAACTTAGAAAGGTTTATAAACAAGAAGTCTGGAAGGTGAAATTTAACTATCATATAGGCCTTTGGAATAGTTTATTATCTGCTTCAAAACAAAATAATGCAAAAAGATTTTGGGCAGTAATTAACAAGCTTGAAAGGCGAGGCTGCAGGGCATTTTATGTAAACATATCGGAAAGCAGTTGGGTAACTTTCATTTCCAATCTGTATGGCACAACGGATCAGGCGGTAAATCAACCAAATATGTGCATTGGTTACGGGGAAGACAGTATATTAACTATCGATATGGAGAGTGGTGAGTGCCAGGGGATGAACACCATTGCCAATCCTAGCGATTCTAGTCTTGATTTGACTTTTAATTTAGAACGCATAAATTGTAATCAAATATTGACTTTGTTACGTGGGCTTTGTGCAAATGGTGCTCCTGGCCCCAATGGACTGCCTAATGCCCTGTTCCGTGCCATTGTTGATATATGTGGGTTGGAATATTGTGTAAATTGTTCAATGAAGTATTGACATTGGAAATTGTTCCAGCATCATGGCAAGGTAGCATATTGCAGCCTATTTACAAAAGCTGTTCGGTAGATAATCCCTCTAATTATCATCTAGTTGCATTGACTGATGTTGATGCAAAAGTCTTTGCCTCCATCTTCTTGAAAGAATTGGAAAAGTGGGCAACACAGGAGAGTATTATTCCGTTTAACCAAACTGGTTTTAGGAAGGGCCAGTCTGCCATCACCAACCTGCTTGCACTCACTCTACTTGCTGAGCGAGCTGTCTTGAAAAAACAAAACTTATATATTGCTTTTGTTGATTTAAAGGCAGCTTTCGACTCAGTACCTCGAAATTTGCTATGGAAAAAATTGCTTGGGTGGGGTATCCCAGGGAAACTATTGGAGGCGATTATCCGTTTGTATATGGATACCAGGGTTCAAGTCAGGTTGGGTGATGGTAGTTCCTTATCAAGGAAAATCAGAACATATAATGGCCTAAAGCAAGGCTGTATTCTTGCCCCTTGCCTTTTTAATTTATTTTTATCAGATCTTTTTCAGCATCTTGATTCTGTTAATGCTCATGCCCCAAGATTGGGAGGAGTGCAAATCAGCTACCTTCAATATGCTGATGATACTATCCTCCTGAGCCACACTCCAATTGGCCTCCAAAGACTTATAATTGCCTTTGAAGATTACATACAAAAATGGCCTTGATCTGAATGTTAAAAAAACTAAAATTATGAAAATTGGATCTGTAAAGCAGAAGTTCAATACATGGAGGGCCAGAGCAGGCCAAATTGAAGTTGTTAACTCGTATAGATATTTAGGGGTGGTGTTTGATGATAGAGTTTCCTTTAGATACCATTTTAAAGATCTAAGGGCTAAAACTGTGATTTCAATCCATGCTTTTAAATATTTTAAAAAATCGTTGAATTGTCAATCATATGACTATATTCTTAAAGTCATGAAAGCCAAGTTACAGCCAACCCTCCAATATGGCTCACCCATAACCAGAGGGAAAGATGTGAAGCTCCTGGATCTATTGGTAGTTAAGGCCTTCAAAGCAACCTTTGGGATTCCCAGATCAGTCTGCCAAGCAGGACTAAGATTAGAGTTTGGGCTCCAGAGACAGTGCTTGGTATCAGAAGGACCATTTTTTAAATGTATGTATTCTTTGTTTTCATCAGCTCCTGCATCCCTAGGGAACATCTGCTGGATAGAAATAGATAAGTCTGATTATGCTGTAAAATGGAGATCTCATATTTTAACGTCCTTAAAGGACATTGGTCTGCAGTAGCACTGCAAGATTTGATAATGCCCAACTATAAGCTAATTTAAAAAAAATTGATCAAAGCTGAATCCCTAAAGCTGGACAAAAATGCATTAGCGGGGAAAAATCATGCATGGTATGTGATGAACTCATACCAATTTTTACATACCCAGCCTTATTTGACTGCTTATTTTTCAGCAAAAATAAAAAATACTTTTTTAAAATTATGATTGGGAATAAATCCCACAAAAGAGGGCACACAGTCATGGATTCAGCAGTGGCCAGAATCTAATTGTACACTATGCGGTTGGCCACAAGAGTCATTGGTACATATAGTGTGTGTGTGTCCTAAATTGATTAACATCCGACGTACTCTTTTGAAGCCACTATTCTTGAGGATGGGGGTCAGATCAGCTCGCCAGGCACTAATTAGGTCACTATCTGGTAAATTGATCCCGTTGTTATGCCAGCTAATAAAATGTTTAAATGCAGCCGAAAAATGTTTAACATTGCAAATTTGAGATGTATCGTATTTATTTCCCTGGAACCTATGAGCTTTTGTTTTTTATATATATATATTTTGCTACTTTGTTGGTTGCCAGGCTAATATTTAGGATTGAGATAATATAAGCCCTGTTACAGTAATTATTGATGAACTTAATTATTGTTTTTATACAATGGAATTATTAAATATTGCACGTTGGCAAATTAAAATGCAATGTGTGCAATAACTTGTTATAGAAACTATTTATGTATTTTTATCGCACTTTTTCTTTTTTTCTTTATATGTTGTAATTATTAATTATTGAATGTTGGCATTTTAAACTCCAATATGTGCAATATCCTGTTATAGTAATTCTTGATGTATTTTTTATATGTGCTACTAATGTAATTAGCTATGCATGATGAACCCTATGCTTGACTGAATTTATATCTTACTTTATATGCTCAATGTATGGTGAATTGATCTGGCTTTGTGACATACCTATGGCTGAATTGGTAACTTTAAAATAATTCTTGTGGTACAGTTTCTGGATACTGCATAATGTAAAGCAGTTTTGATTGCAATGATTTTAATTAATCACGCAATAAAGATTTAAATAAAATAAAATAAATAATAATACTACAGCTATGAATGTTGTCCCAAATCAGATACAATTTGATCCAACACAGAGAATAGTGCAAAGGTTTCCACCTTTTTATTGCCCAAAGCTGCGTAGACCTCCTAAAATGATTTATCATTCTTCTGACATGACTGTGTCAATGGGTATTTCAGTTTCAGAGACATCTGTACTAAATGCACAACCTGAAATGAGTATAAATTTGAGTGAATGAAGCCTAAATGTAAATAATACAAAAGAGCAATCAGGGTTTACTCCTAAAGAATTTGATGAATGGTTCCAAGGATATAGTACCCCGAATAATCAGAATTCAGCAATAGTTCCAGCTTCAGTTCCAGTTTCAGCTATAGATTCAGTTCCACCATAAACTTCAGTTTCTAGTTCAGTGCCTACTTCAGATTTGGTTGCCGTTTTACGTTCAGTCCAGAAATCAGTTAAGGAAAAACAGAACACCCATGGATGTGGGCCGATTGAAAGTTGAATTAGAAGAGATGATTCAGGGAACACTTAGTCCTTCAAGATTAGTTGTCTACCAAGAGGAGGATCTATTGTATCTCTTTAAAGATGTTACATGACAAGCAAAATTGATTTATGAGAGATTGGTAGAATTGGCTCAGAAATATGATGTAGACATTCGCGATTCAAAGACTTTACAAAGATCATAAAGGATAGATTTTACTGAAAGAGACATTATGAACATGATGGCACCAGGAAAGAAATTGCAGATTAGAGAGCAAATGGTCTTAATCAGAAAATGATAGGAAAGAGAAAAATGGGAATGTAGATGGTCGAAAAAGAAAGAAAGAAAACGAGTTAAAGTCTAGTCACCATCTGCTGTCTTGGATGGTTGTGCAGGGGAAGTACAAATGCTCCCTATGCAAGAAGTACCTGGAGCCGGTTATATTCATATACCATGGACAAGACAAGACATTTTATCATTTATGAACAATTTCCTAAATTAAGAGAAAATCCTGTGGAATGGTGCAGACAAATTAAATTATTTGTGAAGATTTCAATAGCTTTGTGGCTTGATTTGAATACTTTGTTTGAGATTGTGGTTCTAGGAGTTTGTGGGTCACATGTAAGGTTAGTGTGGAATGGCCTGAAGCAGAACCAGAGAGGGATTCTAGGACAGGAGCACCATCTCCCATGGTAATGAGGATATACCAGCAGGTAATACATTATTTGAATACAGAGATTTCCCAGAAAGAGATTGATTGGATGCAGATTGACAGGGCGACCTAAGAACTGAAAGAATCAGTGTATGCCTTTTCAGGAGATTAGTACAGGCTTTCAAGCAATATAGTGAAATGTACAATAATGCAGATACAGATGTGGGACATTTTGTTTACAGGTTTGTGTTCGGTTTGAGTCCTGAGATTTCTAACATGATCCTACTGCAATTCCTTTCCTGGCAGAGCAAACTGTTGGATGAAATCCTGCTTTACACAAAATATTGTGGTGATGAGATTGAGATGAGGTACAGAAGCTCAAGGAGAGATTATTGATTGTCCAGATAAAAGCAATGCAGAAAGGTCAAAATCAGATGGGTTGTGATAACACAATACAGGTACATGGAGGTTATAATCAAGTTCCGATGATACAGGACGTTAATGATTTTCAACAGCAGAATTTTCCGTCCCAATGTTGAGGTCATAGTAATCCTGCAGATCCAAGAACTGGTGTTGATGTGTAACTTTTCCAAAATACAAATCCTTGTCATGCTTTCGTAAAATGTGGACATTGGAGACACAAGTGTAAGTTTGTTATAAATAATATTGGGAATCAGATGCAGAATGTGGAATATGCACAGTCTCAAGGGAATAACATAGGACAGACTCAACAGATACAAGGACAGGGAATGCAGAATTCTAATTTATCACAGCAAATACAAATTCCCCAAGCTCAAATGCCACAACAGAATGTTTAGGTACAAAAATACAATGCAACTCAAAATCAGCAGAAAAATAGAAATTCTTTCCAGAATCAGAATGCAGCACAGCAGTTTTTGATCCAGTTGGATGTTAGTGATCATGACCTGTAGTCATGAAGGTGCCTGAGGGGGAAGGATGACTGTGTACTTGACGCAGCCTTAGAGGTAGACCAGAGCTGTCCCTATGTGGATGGAGCAGTGGATGGGAATCATGTCTCATTCCTTGTCGACAATGGTGCTACCCAGTCTACCGTAAGAACAGCAGAGGTTCCAAACCTACCCCCCTCAGGAGAAAGTATCCAAGTTGTTGGAGTCACAAATAAAAAGTTGTCTACTTCAATTTTAGAACCAGTTACAGTTAAAATAAGATCCTTCAATGATCAACATTGATTTGTGGTGTGTGACAAGTCCAGTGAATCTGCTTGGATGTGATCTACTATGCAAATTGAATTGTTCGATTTATTGCACACCCAGAGGAATTGAATTTCATACCAATGATGAGGATGTTAATTTTAAACCTGCCCAACAGAAATCAGATGTGCGAATGTATCCTCTCCTGATGAGTGAGGATTCGCCCACTGAATTAAGAGACACAGTGCTACCTGAATTCTGGAACTTTACAGGTAAAGATATCAAACCAATTAAATGTGTTGACCCAGTCCGAATTACAGTTTAACCAAATGCACAATTCCCTAGAATCCCACAATACAATTTGTTCCCAGATACTATTGCGGGAGTTACTCCTGTGAACGTCTCAATAATTGAACAGGGGATATTGAAGGAGATAATGAGAAGTCCATGTAACTCTACCATTATGGGCTTGCAGAAGCCAAATGTCAAATGTTGCATTGTGCAGGATTTACACTGGATCAACACCAGTGTTGTTCCATGTTGTCCTGTGGTACTGAATCCAGCTGTGATATTATATCAAATTCCATGTGAAGCTAAATGATTTTCAGTTGTTGATCTGTGCCAGGCTTTCTTTTCTATTCCATTGCACAAAGATAGCCAGTTTTTATTCTATTTTCATTTCGGCAGTCATGTTTTGGCATGGTGCCGAGTCCCTCAGGGATATACGGAAAGCCCCTCAATCTTTAATCAGATACTCAAAAGTATCTCAAGTCTTAAATAATGTTGAATCATTCAGTGTTAGTGCAGTATATTGACACCCTATTGGTGGCGTCGACTATGAAGGACGCTTGCAAAGTTGATACTACTGCCTTACTGAATCATCTCGCAGAAAACGGACATAAAGTTTCCCCGAATAAGATACAGTTTTGAAAAACTGTAGTCCTGTACTTAGGACTTAGGAACTTGAGAAAGGAGCGAGCAAAGAGTAACAGGAAAGGATCTCAGTGATTCTTAACATGAATCCTCCAACTACCCAAAAGGAAGTCCGCATGTTCTTAGGAATGGTGGGATCTTATAGAGAGTGTATTCCAAATTTTTCATTAACAGCAAAATCTCTCCAGAGGTTGACACACAAAGATTTGTCTGATCCGCTACCTTGGGATGACAGTTGCATGACTGCCTTCACAGAGCTGCGAGGATGCCTGTGCAGGGAACTAGCCTTAGGAATGCTTGATTACAGCAATTGCTTTGTGTTATTTTGCAGTGAAATGGAAGGGTGCGCTCTTTCATTGTTGACACAAATGCATGAAAGCAATTGCAGGACTATCGCCTACTTCTCAGCGACACTTTACCCTGTTGCAGTTGCATTGCCTGGATGTTTGAAATTGGATGCATCTACGTGTGTGAGTATTGAGCAGTGTGAAAGCATTGCCATGGTTTATCCGCAGACAGTATTTGTGCCCCATTCAGTGGAGATACTGTTGACTCGCACTAGAACATGGTACCTCACTAATAGTTGTTTGGCTGAATACAAATAGATTTTGTTGGATGCAGAGAATGTGACTCTTAAGAGATGTGCAGTGTTGAACCCGGCTACTTTGACGCCATTGCCTGGAAATAAGAATGTGACTGATAAGGTTGAGCATGATTGCTTGGATGTGACTGAGTTGTACACAAAGCCACATCCTGATATTTTCAACGAACCATTGCCTGAACATGATCATGTGTTGTTTGTTGATGGTTCATGTTTGAGAGACAATAAAGGAAATCTGAAAGCTGTTTATGTTGTGTGTACAGTTGGAGGTGTTGTGAAAGCTTCATGGTTGCAAGGAGGGTCTTCTGCCTACGTTGCAGAGCTCATAGCTCTAACAAGAGCATGTACCATTTCAGATGCAAGGACAGGGAATTCAGAATTCTATTGTATCATAGCAAATACAAATGCCCCAAGCTCCAATGCCACAACAGATTGTTTAGGTACATAGATACTACTCTTTCCAGAAGCAGAATACAGCACAGCAATTTTTGATCCTATAGAATGATAGTGATTAGGACCTGTTAGCATGATGGTACCTGATGGGGGAGGAAGACAGCGTACTAGATGCAGCCTTAGGGGTAGACCTGAGTGATCCCTATGTGGATGGAGAAGTGGATGGGAATTATGTCTCATTCCTTGTTGACACTGGTGCTTCCGTAAGAATAGCAGAGGTTCCAAACCTATCACTCTCTGGAGAAAGTATCCAGGTTGTTGGAGTCACAAACAAAAAGTTGTTGACCCCAATTTCAGAACCAGTTACAGTGAAATTAGGATTCTTCAAGGATCTACATCGATTTGTGGTGTGTGACACAAGTCTAGTAAATCTGCTTGGATGTGATCTACTATGCAAATTGAAATGTTCGATTTATTGCACACCTAGAGGAATTGAGTTTCATACCAATGATGAGGATGTTGTTTTTAAACTTACCCAACAGAAATCAGATGTGGGGATGTGTCCTCTCATGAGTGAGGATTTGCCCGCTGAAGTCAATATGACTTTGGAGTCGTACATGACTTTGGGCAATTGTGGTCACAGCGTGGGTTCATGACATTGTCTCGTTCTTGTATTAGAAATGGAGAGTGTGTGAGGAGCCTTTTGCAGTCCGTACAATTGCTTGCCCAAATTGTTGTTGTATAAATAATCCATATTTGTAAAGTGCAAACATATCACCCTTTAAGGTTTCAAGGTGCTGGGGGCTGTCGGGGAGATTAAGTGAGCTATTGCCCAGAGCCACATGATACTGAGCTGAGCTGCTGCCTGCACCGGGGATTGAACTGTGAGCCTCACGCTCTGGAGTCAGCCACTCTGGCAGCTGCGCCACATGACTCCCCTCCTGTGAAAGGTGTTGCTAATCGACAAGATTCCGAATATGTTACAGTCGGCAATCGTTGATGAGATGGCAAGGTATTGTGCCTTGAATGGTCATACATTTAACAGTCGCTGCCGGTGCAAGTAAGAGCAGTGGGGCAGGGCGGGAGTCGACAGATGATGACGAGGGAAAATAAAAAAACACTTACCTTGCGCTCGCCTCATCACCGATTCGGCGATGCGGCAAGTGCATGGTAAGTGGTTTTCTTTTTTAAATTTTATTTTCCCTCGTCGTCATCTGTCGACTCCCCCCCACCCACGCTTTAACCTGCATTGGCCGTCACTGACATTTAATGAGGAAATATTGAAAGACACATCCTATGTCATAGATTATAATTTGTTTTTGTCAGCTTTAGATGCCTGCGACGAGGTGAGGAAACTGCACGTTGAGGTGACAGAAGCAGAACAACAAGGTTGGGTGTGAGCAGGGTGCACCAAATGAGAAGATGACGTGTGGGTTTACATTGATGGCAGACCAGTGTTGCCTGATAGCCTACTGTCGCCAATTTCAAGACACTACCAAGGTCCTGCACATGTTGGGAGAGAAGCAATGGTGTGCCTTTTCCAACAGCTGATGTACAATACTAGATTCAGAACTGGATAAACGCTATGTCATTGATGTGTTATGTGTCAGCAACAAAACCCAGGAAGGAGAACACAGGGTGTCATGAGTCAGATTGGTAAATCTGCAGGTCCTTTCAAACGGATGCTAATGGACTTCATAGAAATACCCCCTTGCAACAGTTTAAAATATTGTTTGGTCATTGTGTACGTTTTCTCAAAATGTGTTAAAGCTTATCCTACTTGTAGGAATGATAACCATGACTTGGCAAAATTAGTGTTGAGGGAGTTGATTCCAAGATTCGGATTTCTGACTTCTCTTGAGACAGACCATGGAACTCATTTTAATAATGAAGTTCTAACAATGCTATGTGCACCACTACAGGTTGAGCAGAAGTTGCATTGCGGTTGCCGACCAGAGGCTTCTGGGTTGATGGAGCAGATCAATGGTACATTGAAATCCAGATTGGCAAAAGTATGTGCTTCTACGTCTCTGAAGTTTCCAGATGCATTGCCCCTTGTTTTGATGAGTTTGAGAAGTACTCCAGTTAGGACAGGATTGTCGCCCCAGGAGGTTATCATGGGACGAGTGACAAGGCTGCCATCTGCTCCTGCAAATGCTCTAGTCAACATAAAGGATGATATGAGTTTGGACTTCTGGAAGGGCCTTGCTGATGTGGTACGTTCTGTTTCTCACCAGGTTGTGGAAGCTGCCCAAGCGGTCCAACAGGAGCAGTGCCATGACCTCAGTCCGGCGGACTGGGCGATGGTAAAGAAGCACATGTTTTGAACCTCATTGAAGGGGCCTATCCCAGGTGATCCAAGTCACCAATATCACTGTGAAGTGCAGAGATCTCCCAAGCTGGGTCGATGCCAGCCATACTTGCAGAGTCCCAAGTCCCCTTGATGATACAACAGCACCTTTTTCTGGTATGCCGGTAACAATGAGGCAGAGGGATCACATTAGTCAAGCTGTTGGGGGCCAACAAGCTGCTGGGATAGCACTCATTTGTACTGAGTGGGGATCCGAGAGAGTCAACTGTAGGGTCCAAAGCCAAGAGAGTTGACTACGAGAGGCACCGACCCAAATGAATGGCATAGTGCCGTAAGAAAGCGAGTTGCACCCAGAGACCATTGCTCCAGACGAGGTGAGATCTTGTGAAGCTGTGTGACCGCAGGACGAGTACAACCAACTATTCCTTAAAGCTCTGAACAATCAATTAATGTGATACAGATAATGAGCAAACAACTGTGAGGAGATCAAAAAGAGCCAAGTTAGCAAGTCAAAGGTACACATCTCCCAAATAAACTAATTTGACTGCCAATAAGTGGGCATGTGAATTCTGTAAGTATTTCACTAACAATATGCACCCACCTGAACCTCCTTGAAACAAACTTGTTGTTGACTTGAATTTTAATCTGGATGTACCAATTGATGGACTGACACTGTTTGTCCTAAATATACTCAATGTCGAAGCTGATATGAGATTTTTTCCATATCTGAGAAGATTTTGAGCTTTGCCATATTTTTAGTGCCAGGAATTTGGTGAAGTTGCTCAAAACACTGCTGCTTTTTTTCAGATTTTTCTTTAAACGGCCTGAAATTTGAGAAGCAATGCAATCCGACACTGGGATCTCTTCCAAATGCTAATGTGTATATACTGTGTTTCTTTCTATTATTGTTTAGGTATTAATTATTATTATTATACGCAATTTGTAAAGCACATGGTTACCTAAAAAAGGTTTCCTATCACCCATCTCAGTTAAGGTAAATAGATCAGACCAGAGTGGTATCAGGGGAAGATGCTGAGTTAGGAAAATTCCAAAAATTGAAACAGCCATGTCTTTAAAGATTTGTGAAACTGAGAGACTGAATGACATTCCCAGAGTGTTTGAGGTAGATCATTCCAGAGTCTTAGTCCCAGTAAAAATAATGCTCAGCCCCCTTGGTGGTTTTTCCTGATTTTAGGAATTATGGCCAGCCTCCTAGGAATAGAGCGCAATGAATGTGTAGGGGCATACTGGGACATCAAGTCTCTAAGATAAACAGGTCCGGTATTCAGCTGCGATCGGTGCAGGCATGCACGGTGGTGCGGGGCGGGCGGGAGGAAGTCAACCGATGATGGAATAGGGAAAAATAACGAAATAAATAATTCCTATTCTGTTATCTGTCGACATCCCCCCGTATGAAGATGATACGCAGATTGTCGTATCTCTGTCTGTTGAAGACAATCACAACATGAAGGCAATTAACTCTTGCCTTACCCATGTTTCATTATAGATGTGCTCTTACTCCCTAAAATTAAATTGTGATAAGACCGAGGTTCTGCTAGTGGGCAATCCCCCTACCCTCTGGGGTTCCCACCTATGGCCGATGATCATGGGCAGTCCCCCCAGTCCAGTACCAGTCATGAGGAGCCTTGGAGTGTGGCTTGATGACCAACTTACTATGAGGCATCAGATCAACAAGGTGGCCGCCACTTGCTTTGGCATGTTGAAATGACTCAGAAAGATACTCTTTTGTCTCCCCATCCCTGCTCAGAGAACTGGGGTCTAGGCCTTGGTTGTTTCCAGAATGTATTTTAAGCATCTCGCTGATTTTTTTTACCAGGCATGTGGCAAATGAATCAAAGCAGATTTTCTCCTCATACCTTTAAACATACAACTGAAACTGGTGTGTTTCTACGCTACATGATTTTAATTTCGATGTTACATTTGGACCATTGTCTTCATTTTTCCCACCTCGCCTGTTACCCTCCCAGATGTCACTTTGCTATTTTGAGTCCAATTAGGGAATTAAAAACACAACTACCATATGACCCTATGTGATGTGTCTATTCTATATTAGGGCTTTAAGTTCTGTTTTAATTTTGAAATAATTAACTGAAAAAATCAAGTTTACAAAGCACTTGGGTTAAAAAGCCAGACCAGGCTCATTGTTTCACACAAATCATGGATTCTTTGGCAGTTATGCAACAAAGGTTCTGCAAACGTATACTTCAGAAACCTTGCTAGTGTGACTTTGAAAACTATGGGGGTCATTACGATGGCGGAGGGCCTGCCACTGACTGCCTGTCGGTGGCAGGCCCTCCGCCATCGTACTGCAGTTTTCCGCCTGCCAGATTACCATGGCGGGTGGAACCGTGGCGGTCAGAAAGACCGACTGCCACGGTTCTGACAGGCGGTCATTTTCTGACCTCCTGTTGCAGCGGCCACATTGCCCAGCATTGCGGTGGTGCCTGTCAGGCATCGCCGTCAGGATATGATATCCCTTTTCGCCGGTCGTTTTGCGGCGGTCAACCCGCCACGAAACGGCAGGCAGAAACTGATTTAGCGGGCCCCCCCTTCATCCCTGGGCCTGGGGCAAGGGCACTGGGGGGCACACTTGGTGCCCCCTATATATCCCTGCAGCATGTGTGCCACAAAGTGCAGGAATATGCAAGTGCCGGTTTTTTTGTATTGCAGCGGGGTCGGCTAACTGCATCCCTGCTGCAATACAGTAGATAGGCAATGCGACCGCCGCTGTGGCGGTCGCATCCTACTGAGGTTGATGGGTAGGCCGCCTTATAGGCAGCCGGTCCCACTACCACAACGGTGACGGATGGACATCGTAATGACCCCCTATGTCAATCAATTAGTTAAAATCTTTATTTGGTCAGATATATGACCATATAAGCAATTTTTTTTAAACACATAGAAGAAAATCACAGCATATCAGTATCATTATAATTCAGTTAATGACATGTACATCAATAGGCCAACAAACACCACAAGAATTCATGATACATATTTTTCCCTTAAATTCAGTTCCTGGGTCATAAAATTCAAGACTGCGAAAAAGATAGTTGGGGACTCAAGGCTTTGTAAAACAAGCAAACCCTCTTGGTGTGTTTTAAAAGATCTTCCACTTAAAATAGGGTGGAGGAACTGCAATCTAAGGGATGAATATATAGTGCAAAATAACATAGAGTGCTTAGTTGACTGGCCAGATACTCCATAGCAAGGACAGCATGGTACTGAAACAAACCAAGACCCTGTGGCAGGAAAGGCCTCTAAGTAGTGAATTATATTGACTCTAAGCTGTGTTAAATAAAACCTGTGTTTGGGTGCCTTTATCCACCATAAATAGGGCTCCATGCCATTGCTAGTTGAAAGTGATATATACGATTGAGCTGTCACCAGAGCAAGAACTTTCATGAGTCTCAACTTTTCTTTATGTGCGAACTACTTTTTCTTTATAAACACCTTAGAATATGGGCTGATATTATCTGTAGTCTCAAAACGACAGCTCAATCCCAAGTCACAAAAGCATTTTTGACATATTTAATCCAGGGAATGACTAGCATGTTACTTTGGTTCAAACAATTCTCCACTATTCTGAGCGTGAAACTCAGTTCAGGTGTGGACCAAATTTTGACCTACAACAGAACAGAAGCCAAACCGTTAAGACCTTCTAAAAAATCTAGCCCCACTTCATTATGGAATATAAGACTCACAGTAGATCTGGAGAGTCCTAAGAGCCTATTTAAAAACCTATTCTCTACTGACTTCAAAGTCTTCACAGACGAATGCCCCCACACACCAGCTCCATAAGTGCCCACAGAAAGGCATTTACTTTTATAAAGCATAATCATTTCTCTAGGGGGCTTATGTCCCAATTTCTTAGCAAGCCTAAAAAGTGTTTTGCATACAGCCCCATCATTCTTTGTCAAGTCTAGGTCAGCCCCCTTCCAAACACACGCAGAGTAACTGATAAATGCATTACCAACACAATAACCATTTACCAGATGGCTAGCTTGCTTTCAGGCCACGGTACTGAGTGAAACTGAGGCGTGTGAACACAGAGCCTGCATGTAGAATGCTATCTATCTATCTATCTATCTATCTATCTATCTATCTATCTATCTATCTATCTATCTATCTATCTATCTATCTATCTATCTATCGCTGGAGATAAGTAATATTTGCAAGAAGGAACAGTGCTAACAGAAGAACTGTGCCTTGATGGTAATGGCCCTTGATGGTAATGGCAGTGAATACTACTGTAGCCAATCGTGAACCTCTGTCCTGGTGGTCTGAAATAAGTGCTGGTCAGCTCCCTGGCACATACCAGAAGGAACTAACCACTGCCCCCATCTCATTCTCAGTGGGAAGAACTGCAGGATTTCCGATGTCTGACCTTCCAGACCTTCAGTCACAGGGCCACCAGGTCAGAGAAGCACCTCACGCCAGCAGGCTATAGCACACTGCAAGGCAGGACTACTTTAGCAGGCAATGTTATTTAAGATAAACAATTGATTTAGTAGAGATAGTGAGATAGACTGGGGGTAACAAACATATTCTTTAGCAGTAATTAAACTTAAGAATGACATTGTATTGTACATTTTTAAGAAATGCTTGTGTATTCTGCAGTTGGGGATCAACATATTAATGGTGAACTCTAAATTTTGTCAATTCATTTTTAGGACTAAATGTGCTGAAAAAGAAAAGAAGATAAGAGCAACAGTTAAACGAGTTCTTAAATGTGACGTCACAGAGAGAAATCCACTGAATCCAGTCATCTTACCTCCAGCAGACTGCCTGGTCACTTCCTTGTGCTTAGAAGGTGCTTGCAGTGATTTGAACAGCTACTCACAGGCAATTAGAAATATCACAACCCTCTTAAAACCAGGTGGTCATCTAGTAATGATTGGACTCTTTGGAAGTACCGATTACATGGTTGGTCAAAAACTATTCCCTAGTCTAACTCTTAATGAAGAGTTTGTCAAGACCACAATAATTGGTAAAGGGTATGTTATCAAGGAGATGAAGATACATTACTGTTCTCCCAGGGAGAAGGCCGATATTGCTAACGTTGCTAATTTTCAGGGGTATTTTTATTTGCTTGCACAAAAAACATCTAATTAAACAAGTAGTATAAAATCAAACATTTTGTAAAGATTTAAACAAATGGTTTTATTGAAGCATAATAAGCCAGCCTTAGTGTGTTTCTTCTAAATATGTGTAGAACAAATGAAATTCTAAAATAAGATATAAGAACACCTTTACTTTTTCTTAATCAAATGAATTTATCACTCTCTAGCATAAATAATTGAAATGGATATTTGTAACATTGTTGTCTACAAATGATACAATATGGCATAACATCCTTAGCTTCATATTGAGCTGTCTTATTATGTCTGACTTTAATCTATTTGCCAAATTATGCCAAAACGATTAACAGTAATCCTGTGTGAATTACTGAGTGGGTCCTTTAAACTGGTGGCTTGGGTGGCAGTCACACCGCCTCTGCTGTGCCAGTTACTGAGGTCACCCATCTCATATACTTTTTACTATGAAGTGGCTCCTGCCTCCCTGAGGGAAGCCATTTTAGGAGAAAAAAACCGCGACCACGGGTCTGCCATTTCTATTTCAGTGGACAGACTGGAATTCTAAATTTTCCAAAGATAGACCCCCAAAGCAGGGGAAAAATTATCTATTTACCTCTAATGTGTCCCTAATTTTGCATTGCCTGTCTCAGGCACATGGTGTTACAGCTTGTGGGGGATATCTGTGGACTTTTCCTGTTTGGGATAGCCATGGTGTTTATTGAGGACCAGTACAGGAAATGCGCATGAATGAATGATGTCAGAAGGCTGCACTAGCAAAGGCTTCATATTAGATGCAACTCTCAAGAGATTGTTCTGTCAAGAGGTTAAAAAATCTCCATATAAAAAAATTCAAAGCCTCACTCTCTGTACTTCAAGCACTTATGTTTTTGAATGATGTATTTGTTCTTAAAAATGTCTTGTGTAATAATTGTAATAGTTAAATAATTTTCAGTGCCTCTATGTCAAGAGAGGCAGAGCGAACTGTGTTAGTAGAACCACTGAATCCTCATATGTGAACACTTCTTTGCGGAGGCCAATACGATATATCCGCAGTGATTTCTTTTGAGTCATTCTACATGCATAAAAGCACACAAAGCTCTAAAAAAAACAGAATTATTTTTACTCTATGTGAATTATTTGTTAACAGATTTTTGAATTATGAATCACTGTTACTAAAAGTATGTATGGAAAGTATTCCCCTGTAAAAAAACGGCACTTGTGCACATTTTGCTAGCTATGATTAAGGCTAATCTTAACTCTACGGAGAGCCCAAATTCTTGACCAGACTGAAGTCGATGGGGTATTTCGTGTGCTAATCAGTTTGTTGACTACTCGTCCTCATAGGGGTTAGGTGGCAAAGAGCATGTACGACTCTAAAGATAAAAGGGTTTAAGAGTAATAGATGAGTTGGACACAGGCACTCCCCACTCCAGATGTTTTCTAATTTCCTCAGTTTAATAAGTGCATCATCCCAAAGCAGCCAATGCCGTCATGTTTCACCTCACTCCAAGGAGCCTTCAAAGGTGAAATGAAGCAACTCATTCATATTTTTATTTCAGGAATCTGCCTCATACCCTTACAAAAATTGAAATTTTACATTTTTAGAAAGCTGAATCATGGTTGAGATGATGAAAGAGTGGAACAAAACCAAACTGGATAGGATATCACCAGTACATGAGATTTTTTCAGGCTGTGGCTTCTAGGTTTCACACTATAAGAGAGGCAGTACATCAGTAGACGATGTAATTGTTTTTTTTTTTAATGCACCTAGTATGTACCATAGCACTTGCCGATGCCTGTAGAGTTGCCATAGCAATTGGGAGGCACTAATTAGCTGCTAATGTCAAGAAAACAAAGATAAAAATCCTTAATGCAGTAAAGAGTTTTCCCAAATGTCTCCTTACCTAACTTATGCAAATGAATTCCCGCTTGTGTGAATGAAAAATATTCTGATCTGCAGAAGTAAGCATGCTAATTCTGCTTTGCAGAAAATGTCAATTTTAAACTAGCTGAAGAAATGTCAGTTACTTTTGCATTGTAGTATGCTTCTATTTGATGCAGGGCCTAAAGGATCTTTTATAAATAGATGTTTTGCGGCCTTTGTGTCCCTCTCTTACTGTTGGTGTACATGATCATCAATGCAGAAGATACAATTGGTGAAATGCAATGGCAGAGAGGCAAGAGAGAGCTAAGGTATGGGGCACCCTAATAAAGAAAAAAGAACGGGGAATACGGGGCCGCCCACATATAAAGAAAAAAAGAAGCAGGGGAGCCCCCCCCACCATAAAAAAGTGTACATTTATCTGTTTGTTGATTACTTTGTGCAGAAGAGAAATCTGCTCTGCAAACATTCTTTTATCAATGAAGTGACTGACTAGCTGAAGATTTCCTCCCAAATGACTCTGTGGCCCTCATTAGGAGTGGCCCAGTATTTGAGCCGATATTTGTCATGTCCGATAACATCTGACTCAGCTGGGTCAGAACTTATCGGGTGGGATAAATTACACACAATTTTGAACTTGCCCGCTTTGGTGATTACCACAACAAAATCTGTATGTATGCGCGATAACAGTAGATACAGCACGTGTCGGAGTTTTCTGAGGCAGTAACTTGGAATACGGGCCTCAATCTTGATATACCGCTGACAGATCCAGTGGAAGCAGAACTATCAGACATTTGTTAGATCCTTCCACTTTAGGGGAAAATGGTTTAACTTACAGTAAACGTTTTATATGAAATGTGCATGAGGGCAGAAATTAATCATTTTGTTATTGTATAATACGCAAGGAAGATGTAGTCCATTTTCTTTCCTCTTGCTGTCATCGAATAAGGTCACGAAAGTCTTGATGGAACCTTTGTATGGGAAAACCCATGAATGTTAAACCAGCAACAATTGCATTGGAAATGAATTACAATAAATGTTCTAGTATGCATTCTTTTTGATGTCAGCACATTCTATTGTGTTTTTCTTTATGAAAGAACTTATGAGAATTATCACTCATAAATTCTAATAAGAATTGTGCATTTACATGAAATATGTTAGTGTCTATATCAATTGAGCCTAAATTAATAATTTAAATGACAAGCTAGTGCTCAAAATTCATAACCGTTTACATTAATTTGTAGTGCGAAACTATTTAGATGACCTAAAATAACACTTTGTTAAATGTATTAGAATTATTGTGGTATGAACTTTCACAAATTAATTTTGACACCCTTTTATTTAAATACAGGATTTTCAGTCATGATGGGCCTAGTTCCCGTATGAACCATAGCTTCTTCCCTAGGTTAGAAGCTGGGGTTAATTTTAATAATTTTGACTAGTGGTTTCCCTGGAGAATATTTATTTCACGGATGAAGCAACAGCAAAAAATCTGCCTTAAGAGTGGTCGACAGCTATTTACCAGGTACAAAAGAGCTTACATCTATTCTGCAAAGACAAGCAAAGTATACTTTGGAAGCGCATTATGTTTTCTATGTGTTATATGGGTTATACATCAATACCTTTGTCCGTAATAATATTTCAATGCACCAGGATTTCAGTTTTCAAAAGTTGCTGCATTTGCCAAGACAAGGGCCGCTTCTTTGAGAAAATCTCTGTTGGATAATCCACCATATCCTGTCACTCCTCGCAGAAAGTATGCAAACAGATACAGACACTGTAATTATATGTCCCTTTCCGCTTTGTGGTTGAGTTTTGAGCCAAATGCAGAGTTGGCAATCAGAGTTCACACATACACGCTGTAGAACTCAAAGGGAGGATTCTACCAGGAAGAACCTTAAAACCAAACAAACATATCTGTTAAACGAGAATGTAAGGCAGTCCATGCATGATTGGAACCCAAGAGAGTAACAGGGCAGGAATCATGAGACTCCAGTAGTAAGGGAAGGCAAACCTATAAGGTACTGTTAATAATGTCAGGGGTGGGGTGCCAGGAAAGCAAATATATTAAGCAATGAAAAATCCAAATACTGAATTCCAGAAAGTAAAGGAATAGATTCCAACATCAGACTAGTGGCAGCACAAAGAAGTAAAGTGTCATGGTTCTAAAAGAGGAAGGGGTTCGCTCTGCTATTCTGGACCAAAATGTGAATCTCCTCTGAAGGAAATAGTACAGAAAGTATTTCCACCAGAGGGAATTATATATTGAAGGAGGACTTGGAGCTGGTTGTCCCTTATCTTTGTCCCAGCCTTCAGTTTCCTCCTGATGAGGATCAGCCCAGTGCGAGTGGGGAACAGTTCAGAGAGTTCCAGAGGAAGTCAGTTCCTAAGGTACCCTGAACCCAGCCATTCAGAGCATATAAAATGAAAATGGGGATATTGTATCCTTTGACAAAGGGGGAGACCAGGTTGCTGTAAGTTCTTACTCTTGATCCATTACTTACCAACCTCACTTGAAAACCGACTCTATTGACAGGATGTGACCTTAAATGGCCCAGTGGAAAGGGAAGTGGGGGCCGCCTAGAACGAGATCATGTTGATCTCAGTCTTGCCTTAAGGTCAGAGCTTTATGCTATGTATACTTTCCAGTCCTTGGTTAAGGACTTCCAGACCCTCTCTTCCACCATCCAAGATGGTGAACACTATTCACAGCTATTGGGTCACATAGAAGTGCAGCAAAATTCCTCTCTGACATCACCTTTGATAATGTAAGAGCATCTACAATGGCTTCCTCCAGTTCTGTAGCTGCCAGGTGATATTTGCATTTATAGGGATGAAAAGTGGCGGCAGCACAAAATAATTGTTTGCAACCTTTATCAGGCAGCAAGCTTTTTGGTGAGAAGTTAGTTAGAGGTTCCTAAAATGTCTTTTAAGAGCCAGAAATATGTTTAGCCTTTCGATAACAAACAGATGTCTTGGAAGGGCAGCAGAAAATAGTCTGAACAAAACAGGAGAACAAAAACAGACCTCCTGCTCAGCAGAACCAGGTTTCAGCATTGGACCTCTCAATCAGCTAGTGACTCCCGCAAGTCTGGTAATAGTGGAGGTTCGAAGCAGGATTCATGACTAGTCTGGCCCCTCCCTAAGGTCCTGTGGCTGGTTGTCTGTCGCCGTCCAAAGAGGTATGAAAGAGATGGATCTTTGATAGCTGGATCCTTCAAGTTGTTTCTCAAGGCTACGTTCTGGAGGTCTCTCCAGAGTTTCAAGAACCTCAATTTGTACAGACCCACTGGCCCAGAGAAACAATGAGGGGAGTAGCCTTAAGGGACAGTATTAACTCAGTGCTGCACAAAAGAGGCATACTTGAGATCCTCTCTCAGGAAAGAGGTTGCAGCTGTTATTTTTGAGTGTTCTTGTCAGGAAAGTCTTGGGCAACTATCGAATGATCATAAACCTTCAATTCCTGAACAGGTTCATCTCAGTGATTAATTTCAAAGTGAAAACCTTGCAACAGGTCATTTCCCTAGTTTTCTAGATTTTCTAATGAAGGGTGCCCTCCAAGACACATATCTTCATGTGTTAGTAGCTCAAATCTTGAAGCATTTCATCAGATTTTCAATCAGGAACCATCACTGGCAGTTTGGGGCAATGGCCTTAACAACGTGGCCTTAAGCATGCATGCCGTTTCC
This sequence comes from Calotriton arnoldi, assembly GCA_963921515.1. Taxonomy (NCBI): domain Eukaryota; kingdom Metazoa; phylum Chordata; class Amphibia; order Caudata; family Salamandridae; genus Calotriton; species Calotriton arnoldi. Next base: position 179,500 of record CAWUFW010015372.1, on the reverse strand, counting down.
CCACAAGCTGAACAATGCTTGCCTTAACCACTCATATGCGTGATTAAGGCAGTCGGTGTTCTAGCTGTGCAAGTGGATGGGAGAGGAACCAAAAGGCATGCATCAGGAAGGACGGACTGTGACGCGGCTGGGTAAATTGGGCTGGGGCTGGAAGGAGGTGGGGGTAGTTTTGAGGAATGGGGGCAGGTTTTAGGGCTCATGGCAGGCTGGAAAGAGGCAGCTTTTAGGGCTCAGGGCCGGGGTGCTGGGGTCAGGGTCGTTTGTCTAGGACAGGGGCTCAGGTTAGGGGGCAGGGTAGTTAATAGGGCTGGGGCTTGTAGATTACACCGCAGGAGGGCCGATCTTTAGAGCTCAGGGCAGGGTGGGCTGAGGTGGGATCTTTACCACACATATACCTTTACATAACATGCCTTTACAATGAAATTCGTTGTATAGGCATGCATGGTAAAGACACAGTCATTGTAAAGACTGCATGGTTGTGTCATACAACCAGTTCCGGATGCTCTTGTTTGGACTAAAGATCTCCCCTTGGGTCTTCACAAAAATATTTGCTCCAGTGATCGGTCTCTTCCATTCTTGGGTTATTATTGTCCATCCTTATCTAGTTGGTCTCCTAATACAAGCCCCTTCTCAGCAGAAAGCCCTGTAGGATACAACAAGGACAGTGTAACCCCTTGTGAATTTTGGCTTCCTTATCAACCAATCAAAGTCTCTTATTGTTCCTTCCCAGAGACTTGAATTTGAAGGATATGTGTTCGATGCTGTTCAGGGAAAAGGCTTTCTTCTCTAGTTGAGATGGCTAGTCCTGAACTTTCTGGAGTTACCAGAAGCTTCGGCAACAGACTAGTGACGGATCCAGGGGAATACGGTAAGCCAGGTTCTTGGCAATTTCCTTTCAAGGAGTCCTTCTAATTGTGAGCATAGTCTTTTAGGCCCCTTATTTCTGTCTCTCCTTTTTTCTAGACAGCAACATTGAAATTCAAACCATGTTCTAGTTTTCTTACGGAGCACATGGTTCACCATATTCTAGACCATTGCCACCCACCTCTGGATGATTGCAATGTGATGATTCCAGCATTGGCTTGGTTCTGACAGGAATTCCACTGATGGTTGGCTCCTCTCTCTCTGGAAAAGGAAAGTCCCTTTCTCTATCTGATCCCCAACATTTTAACAACCAATGCCAGCAGTCTAGTTTGGGGAGAAATTTTGGAGAGCCAGACAGCTCAAGGTCTCTGAACTTTAGCGAAGAGCACACACTCCTCAAACTGGAAAGAGTTGAGAGAAGTCTGGAAGGCTCTACTATTATTTTTAGCCCTGTTGAGAGGACATTCTGTGGTAGTTCATCTTGACAACCAAGTGTCAATGTCATATATGAATCACCAGTTTGGCACTGGTTCTTCATCCAACAACAGGTTGGCTCTTCTCATCTGCTCCTGGGTGGAAAGCAATTTTCAGCGCTTGAGAGCCATACTCATCCTAGAGGCTCTGAATTCTTATCCAGACTACTTAAGCTGTGCTTTTCTGACCTCTCGGGAATTTGTCTTAGATCCCCAGGCGTATAACAACATCTGCAAGAGATGGGGAGGTTCCAATAGTGGACCTATTTGCCTATTCCCTGAACCCCAAAGTGCCTCAGTTCTTCATGAGGTTCCAGTCTCCGGGGTCATTAGGGTCAAATGCTGTGATGAGTACTTGAACTCCAGGCCTCCTATATAGCTTTCTCCCATTTCGTTAATCCCAAGGTTTGTGGCACAACTACTGAGGGAGTCAGCAGAGGTGACATTGATTCTTTCCCTTTGGGTTCAAAGACCTTGCTTCCCTCTTCTCAAGCTCTAGTCTCAGGGGGATGAGTGACTACTTCCATTGACTTCATCGCCTTTGAGAAACCCTCTTCTTCTTTTGCAGACATTGGCCAAGTTGAAACTCTTGGTTTGGAGGTTGAGAGGGAAGGCCTCCTAAATTAGGGGCTCTCTTTGTCAGTTTCCTGTTCCATATAATCTTCTAGAGGGTCATGCACTAACAGAGCTTATGAAGATCATTGGGTTTCATTTGATAGGTGGTAAGGGTGAGGCCTGTGTCACCAGTTTCTGAAACCACTACTGAGAATTTTCAGTTTCTCTAGGAGGAGTTTGAGAAGGGCCTCTCAGTTTCAACCCTTAAACTTCAGTGGTTCTCCATCAAGGTGTTTCAAACCCCCTTTGAACATTTATTGTCCATGAAACAATTGGATTCTAAACTGTTTCCTGGGCTCTCCCATCGGTCCTTTCTCACCTTCAGAAGCACATGTATGAACCTTTAGAAGAAGAATCTCTCAAACATCTCTTACTAAAAGTTATCTTTTTGGTGGTTATCACCACTGCAGGTGATTGGGAGAACTAAATAATCTGGTATGCCGTCACCCATATTTTAGAATATTTGGCAACAGAGAAATTCTGTCACTGAATTCTAAGTTCTTTCCCAAAATCAATTCAGCATTCCACAGGGAGCAATAGACAGTTCTGCCTTTGTTACGTCAGGAGGCTTCTGACCCTGATACTTCAGTGTGACTCTTGGATGTGGTACAGGCCCTAAACTTTTACCTCGCTAGATCTTCTGAGTTTAGAAATACGATTGCCTCTTTGCAAATGTTGGTCCTGTGAAAAGAGGTGAAACGCTGTCTTTCTCCACCTATTAGGGACAGCTGCAGCACTGCGACTTGGTCCTCTTGTTCCACCTTTATTTCTCATTCCAGGTTAAATGTTGCGCAGGGATAAGAATTGTTTTTGGCTTGCAGATTATAAAGCAATATATGTCTGCTTAACAGACCCTTTTTCTTTTGTTCCAGATTTTTTCACCAGTGAGGTGTTTGTTTCAGTTCCTTTAGCTGTTTTGAAGGGAACTTAAAACAGGGTTTATTTTTGGTCTTTAAGATGTATGGGATTGAATAACAATAAATTCCTTCCTGAACTTTGTGTCCTTGTTTCTTCTTTCTGGGACTGCAGAAAGAAGTTTTGCTTCGTCATACCTCAATAAGTTAGGAATGGGACAAGGACGGAAGAAGAGGAGGCAAATTTCAGATTACTTACTGGTAATCTTTATTACACCAATTCTTATCGTCCAATTTATTACAACCTTCCCATCCCACCCTCTTCTTTCATCAGCCTTTTCTGTTTTGGGCCTAAGATGGAAACAGGAAAGGATAAAAGAAGGGGAGAGGTTTATAGGACTTTCATTTGACCCTTTCATAGAAAGGGAAAATAACTTTGCAGTAGTGATCACTAAGAGTGAATGGGCAGACTCACTCCATAATTAAGGAATGGGACAAGTAAGGAAGAATTAGAGTAATAAAGATTATCAGTAAGTAATCCAAAGACTATTACGTATAACCGGACTTGACTTGCCAAGTGCCACACATTTTGGGTTAGTTTAACACATCTGAAGAGCCAGAGCTGGTGCCCACAACCTTTTTTTACCTGGCTCATAAAGCAAGGTACGACCTCCCACTATACATCAATTCTGCCAGCTCCATCTTAGAATTTTGCAAGAAGTTGAATAACTGGCTAATCCATAAGGTCCCAGTCAGGGCACCTTCCCTAACCCCCACCCCTAATTAAGGTGCCAGTATACCCTGCAGGGTGATATGCTTGCCATGCAAATACACATCACACAATATTTTAGTGTGTGTTCCCGTGTCACAGCACTAAAATGCATTTTCACACATATTTAGCTCCTCTTCATTGCTCGAGGCGCTTTGATCTCACAGCAGCTTGTGTAAAGCCAGTGGTACTCTGATTAAGCATTTCATGTGCGCCAGGCAGTGAGACCAGTTAAGAGAAGAGGTGACTGTGTTGCCATGGAAACCAGTTATGGTCCCAGCTCTGCTCCCATTTCAGATACTGGGAAACTCTGACTCAGAAGATCAGTGATACAGTGGAAGCCCAGTCAGCGTTACCAGACTACAGCACAGACTCCAACAGCGAAGCCAAGATTTAGGCACAATTCATAAAGGCTTCGCATCAGGTAAGCATTACTTTTTAATGCTAACCCAACGCTAAACCTTTTTATAGACTAACAAACCAATGCTAATTGATATTAGCATTGTTTTGTATGGAAAAGTAACTCAAAGCAGCACGAAATGCTGCTTTGCATTACTTTGCTTCAAGGGGGTTTACATGGGTAATACATGGGCGTTCCCATGCAACCACCCATGCATTTTGAAGCTAAACCGTAACTTTAGTAGACAGTGTTTAGTGCCAAAATGAACACCGCTGTAAAGCAGGTTTTAAAAGGAGAAATTATTTCATTTCTCCTTTATTTTGTGACTTTACATGCGTGCTGCACTGTGCAGCACACATTCAAAGTAGGAAAAGCTTTGATTATTTTTTTTTTTAATTTTTATTGATTTTTAAGTATGCCATTAACAGAAAAAATAGAGAAAACAAAACAACATAGCGTAGCAGCCCCACCAACCCCGAGTCGGAAAATACAACATATGCCAATACTAAGAAACAAATATTCGCAATTAACACTTAAGCTGAATTCATTGTGTAGGGCAAAAAAGCATAGGGGTCGTAATCTAAAAAATCAGCGTAAAGTGCACTGCAATAGAGCATGAAATTTCAGCAATTTGCATAGAAATGATTCCCTAGGAAGTAAAGTGGCCTGTGCAAAAATACGTCATAGAACATTGCTAAACTTTTTGTGCAAAATATAAAATAGTTAATGCGCCAAGTTGGGCTGATCCCCCTAGCTAGATCTGTAAAAGTAGCGATTGGTTAAAGTTTGCAGGCCCGATCTTTGACGCTTGTTTCCGTTAGGGCTTAAGGTGATCATATGCATATCTACTGTACCAAACCGCTCCCATCTCGACGGTATCAAAGCTATGGACAGGTTTACCCACTCATATTTGTACGGCCCATGTCTGGAAGCCAAGGAAGATATCGTTCTTTGCCTAACTTTATTGAGAATTTGTTTGGTGAAGCCAGCAAGATAGAGGTTCCCAGATAACTAACCCTTTCTTTTTGGCCCGGATGCCCTTTTTAGAGTAAATAGCTTTTTCAAGGGTGAATATTGAATATAGCCAGGCCAACCACTGTGAAAATAAGGGAGAATTGGGATCTATCCAAGCTGAGGTTATGCATAACCTATAAATTGCCATAGCGACGAATATTAGGGCCCCACCATTCTTTCTGTCAACCGTATCTTGTACTCCCAGCAAAATTGCCGTAGGGGTTAACAAGATGTTCCGAGATAAAACCTGTCCGAGGAAGCCTTGTATCTTGGTTAAAAGCGGCCCAAGCTCTGCACAAGTAGCAAACATGTGGACTGAATCTGCACTATATTCAGCGCATCGTGGACAGTGTGTACCTTTGACAGTCCCCCATTTTGCGATTCTGCTTGGTGTAAGAGATAGAAAGAAGCACGTTTTATAGAATTGCGCCTGCAAACTGGCCGATAATAAATCACTTTGGGCAAATTTAAGTGCTAGGCTTAAGACATTATTGGTAGTGTTCAATTTTTGCTGCCCCTTGTTTGAAATTTTGGCCAGGTCGTCGGGCATTAGGCTATTTAGGGAGTCGCAGATTAATCCAATTCGGGGGGTAGTGGGTGCACGTAGTTTCTTGATTAAGTCGCATTTAGTGAATCCCATGGGCCCACCGGCCTTACCTGATAGGAAGGCCCTGATTGCGTAATATTTAAAGGCTTCCTGTTACTCAAGTTGAATTGGGTTTTAAGTTCCTCAAAGGCCAGGACCCCTGTGGTCGAATGTAGGACCCCTAGTTTATTTACACCTGAGTTAAACCAATTTTGAAAGTATGATCCCCCAAAAATGTCTGGTAGGTTAGCGTTCTTATTAGTAGGAGTATAGTAGTTCAATTTACCGATTCCTAAGAAATTACGCACAGCGGAGAAAACCTTAAATGTTCCCATAAGGGTCTTGAATTTAACCTTCTTGTAATACCCGAATTCGAGTTGGTGCCACAAGCACCCCCAAGCATCTGGGCCAAGTAAGAGTTCAAAAGGTGACGGGAGTCCTGTTGGCGGTGTTGACGGTAGGTCTTGCATCAGTATTGGGCATGTCTGTAAAACAGTAGCCCAATAGTATAGTCTTAGATTTGGAAGTGCCCAGCCCCCTCTTTCCCGGGGGAGAGATAAAAGTTTGAACGCTCTCCTAGGTTGGGAGTATGCCCATATAAACTGAGAAAATAACCGATCAAATCTTAAGAGCATTGTATTGGTAAATTCCAAGGGGATAGTTTTAAAGAAATACAGAATTTTGGGGAAGAAAATCATTTTAAGGACATTACATCGGCCCACAATAGATAAATGTAAGTTGTTAAGACGGCTCAAAGCCTTCTTTGTCTCTAGAGCGAGGGGGTCCAAGTTTTCCTGACTATCAAATCGGTCTCGACCAAGATATTTACCCCTAGATATTTTGCTTTAGGGACAGCTCTTTTCTCTGTCCAGGTGATCTTTTTGTTTGCTATAATTTGGGTTTTCCCTTTATTTAGTGCGTATCCCGATACCGCGCCAAAGTGCTGAGCCTCTTGCTCTATTGCTATTATAGCTTTCTCGGGATCCGGGGTCACAAAGGCTAAATCGTCCGCGTAAATATAAATAGCCGGGATTTCCTGGCTTTTCTCCAGCTTTTTATTAAAAGGGTCGATGTACATTGCAAAGAGCAACGGGGAGCAGGGACAGCCCTGTCGGGTCCCACGTGTGACTTTAATTTGCTCCGTTAGTAGCCCGTTGATAGACACCCTGGCTGTGGGATTAAGATATAGTGCCTTAATGGCCTGGATAGCTCTGGGTCCAAAGTTCATTCTCTGCATGACGCACCAAAGAAACATCCAGGAGACCCGATGGAATGCTTTTTCAGCATCGAGAAGTATTAAAGTCATCGGGTCTCCTGTGGTCTGTGCCGCGTCGAACAGAGTGATAGTTCTCCGGATGTGCTCTGTAGTCCCCTTATTGGGAATAAACCCATGCTGCCACCTAGACACAAGACTTTCGATTTTAGCTGAGAGTCGGGACGCAAATATTTTGGAATACATTTTAGATTCTCCATTGATGAACGTGATTGGGCGATACGAGCCCATTTCTAATGGAGACTTGTCTTTTTTAGGAAAGACGATAATCTTGGCTGTTGCCCACGATTGGGGTGGGGTTGCTCCATTAAAAATTTGGGTCACCAAGGATTTAAAAATATCTTTAATTTGAGAGGAGAAAACTTTATAAAATTCGACTGGTATGCAATCAGTGCCTGCCGCCTTGCCATCTGGTAGGTTAGCCAGAGCCATGGCAATTTCATCCCAAGAGGGAGGATCCTCCAGCTGTTCTCGATCCTCACTGTCAAGGCATGACAGCAAGATAGGGTCAAGGAAATTGTCAATCTCTAGCTGCCTATTATCTTGTGAGCCAATACCCTCTTCAGAATATCGGCCTTGGTAGAATTCACGGAAAGCTGTTCATATTTCATCCGGATCGTTGGTAATTGCCCCTACAGAAGTCCTAATAGAGTGCATCCCATTAATGGTAATCAGTTGCCTGGTTCTCACGACCAGCTGGTGGCCAATCTGCTCGCTACACTCATAGATTTGTTTGTGAGCGGCAGCCCACTTGGCAGCAGCTTTCTCGGCCAATTTAGAGCTTATATCTGCATTGATGGCAGCTATAGCGAGTTGTGCTGACTCTATCTCTGCCCCAGTCTGGACTGCAACAATAAGGTTTTCCTCAGCCTTTACAATTTTTTTTTGTAATTCTATAATCTGACCTTTCTCCTGCTTGTTCTTTCTAAGTGAGAATTGCATGGTCTCCCCTTCAATGCAAGCTTTTAGAGTGTCCCACACCACCATAGTTGGGGCAGAGCCGATGTTAGTGTCTAGGAAATCTTGGATCCAACTTTCCATGTGATTTTGGTATCCTATATCAAGTAGAAGTGCTCTCTCAAAACTCCAGGACGAGACTTCTTTATGAGTAGCCAGGCCCCGTATATTAAAGATTAGAGGATTGTGGTCCGATAAAAATCGAGGAAGAATATCAATACTGCTATTGTGAATCAGAGAGGGAGAGGCCAAAAAATAATCTAATCGTGCAAAGGAATGATGAGGTGTAGAATAAAATGTGTACCCTGGCTGATTTGGTGTCAGACAGGACCAGACATCCACAAGCCCATGTATATGTAGAAGGTTTTTTAAGGCTTGCAGAACCTTAGGTTTCCGACTTATATACCCCCGTTGAACATTCGTTTCCTGGTTGCTGGGCAGATTAATATTAAGGTCCCCACATACAATAACTGGAAGAGGCCAGTGTGCTAGCTCCCAGGAAACCCAGTTGATCACTCCGGGGTCATCCACTATGCTCCCGTATATGGAGCATAGGGTGAAGGAATATGCAGGAGTTAACCGACATTCTGCTAGAGCCCATCTTCCTTGATGATCAAACTTAGCCCGAATGGGTTGTAGCAAGCGCTTGTGTTGTGCTAAAATGGCAACCCCCTTGTGCGTGCGCCCTGCGACATTCCCCCGATAAGGCTGTATCCCATAGATTTTAGGAGATGTGTCTGGGAGCCCTCTATATGTGTTTCCTGGAGGCAGACTATGTCAGCCCCCATCAAGCGCAGTCCCTGGGCTACCTTCTGTCTTTTTCAAGTATCGTTCAACCCGCAGATGTTCAAGGAGACAATTTTAAAATGCGTTGTATTTGTCATGTCAGTCTGTTACAGTGTTGCTGAGTTAGTTACATACATAAGGACAAGAATCAATGGCCCAAGAAGCCCGATATTAAAAGCATAGTAAAGAAATCTGCCCATCATGATGAAATTGAGTGACCCATTCCAGATTGTTGCGCATTCTATAGTTTCAAAAGAGAAATTCCAGCACAAATACATAAACAAATTGGCACATGAACAAAAAACAAATAAAGCTCTTCCAGGCTCAACCCCCCTCTCCCCCTCGGCCTGCCTCCACCCCAACCCCCTGGACCACCCCCGCCCCCCCCAAAAGTGAGCAATCAGGTAACACCTGAATGATGGATACCTGCAGTAAAACCCAGCCACCCGGCCCGCCGTGTTAAAAAAACAGTGTATAAAAACTTAATAGGCCAATAAGTAAAAGGAAGCGAAATACTAGCCTAGAACAGTTTAGAAAAGAGGAGAAAAAAGAAAAAAAGAAGAATAAGAATAAGAAATGGATTGGCCCTTATCTTAAATTTCTACCCCTGGACCCTTGCTTGGTCTAGGCTCAAGATTCCCAAAGATTGCCCATAATTCATTTCAACCGCACCGGCTCTTTGAGGTGCCTATCCAATGCCTGCCCCACCTCTGTCCTCTACCCCTTCAAAAAACATAAAGAAAAGAATGGTGTCTAGCATGCAACATTTTTTAGTGCTATTGTCCATAATGATCATTAACTTTGCCCCTTTCTGGCCTTAACTTCAGTGAGATATTCTTGGGCTTTAATCTCAGACAAAAAAGTGCGTGAGGAGCCGTTCACGATGACTTTCAGTTTGGCAGGGTTCATAAGAAAAACTTGTGCTCCTAGTTGCTGAAAGGGGGTAAATAGCTGGCGGAGACGCCATCTTCATTCCACCGTAGTGTTGCAAAAGTCGGGCTTTGTGAAAAAGGACACCCCCTCGAAGCACTTCTGGGAATTCTGCCGGGCCTGTTCAAAAACCATCTGCCTAAGTAGAAAGTTCCCGAAAAACACCAAGAAGGCTTGGGGTTTCTCTCCTTCATTGGCATTGATGTGTTGTTTCTTCCTTGTAAAAGGAAAGCGGTGGGCCCGTTGGATCTGGTGCTCGCAATTCCACTCTGTATGCTCTGGAAAAGCCCCCCTCGGGAGTTTCACGATGTAGAGCCGAGGGTCTTCCCCCTCCACTCCTTTGGGAATCCCTAGTATGCGGAGGTTGTTTCGGCGCTGTCTGTTCTCCTGTTCCTCCATCTTCCACATGACGTCTGTCATGCAGTTGCTTTGGGTGGAGCACTGATTTTTCAGGGTGGTGACTTCAGTTTCCAGGCTTTCGGTGCGGCCCTCAATCAAAGTAACCCGCTCCCCGATGTCCGAGCAGATTTTGTTTAGTTCTCTAAGTCCCCCTTGCAGTTTTTTCGCAGCACCTTTGGCTTGTCGATTATCAGTGCGTACTTCTTCCTGGAATTGTTTGATTTAAGATAGTATGGCTGTCAAAGAGGGTTTCTCTGGTTGATCCAGTGTAGCTCTGGTGCTCCCTGCACCCAGTATCTTGTCAGGCTCATCGCCGTAGGGAAATGTAAGTTGAGACCCCGAATAGTCCCATTTTAGCTGGCTGTGCTTTTCTGATCGTTTCCCCCTTTGCTTGCCAGATGCAGTTTTTTGTCGTTGGACCGTGCCGGTTCCTTTGGAGAAGTTACTACAGTTAGTGTCGGAAAGGTCGCCATCGCTGGACGTAGATGAGCTTTCTTCTGCCACGGAGTCGGACCCGTCTGACACCGAGAAAAAGTGTTCGCCTTTTGGTTCGGGGGACACCGCAGCCTGGGACCATTGTGTGCAAGCAGCATTGGGATTAATGGAAAAGAGCTCGCAAGTTTCTTGCTTCTTTTCCTTGGGTAAGGACCCAGCCAGAGTCAAGTTATTCTCCCCAGAGACCATCAGAGGCAGAGCTAAGGTTTCAGGATTTACCATAGGGCAAATTGTGCCTACCGCTAAAGTCTCTGGCCTGTGAGATTCCAATGCATTCTCCAGCCCGAGATTTCCCGGTTGTTGCAAGGCGGACTGTACTGCGTTAGATTGCCCCTGGTTGTCAGTAGCAGAGTCTGCCAACCCATTGTCGTTGCCTCCCTCAGGGCTGGTAGCAGCTCTTTCCCCTTAAGAGGCCGATGAACTGGCCTGCGAGCCAGCTACAGGAAACATTTTGGCAATTGAGTGCTGGAAACTCCCCCCTTCCTTAGGAGCCCCCCCACGGCAGGTTTGTTCATAGCCATTTTGTTGCCCCCTGCCTCCCGTTTACCTTTGGGCATCAGGTCCAGTTCAGGGATCGGGGGCGCTGTGGTGGAGAATCCCGTCCTGCTGCTGGAGGCAATTTTGGCTTTTGACCCCCTGACACCGCGGGACGCCATGCTCCGCCTGACCTGGTGTGAAGCCTCCTTACGAGTCTGTGATGCCGTGGGAGATGCCAAAGCCCAGAAAAGAATGGCTGATCGGCACGGGAAGCAATCCAAGCAATTCAAGGCTAATGTCAAGGCTGTCAAGGCTGATGTTAGTGTGCCGGTGGTTTGTGCCCTGTTGCAAGAGCCAGCACTCGTTTTTTGGCGGGAGACGGCAGCAGCAGCAGCTTCTGTCCAGCGCACACGGAGCCCAGCACAGCAGTGTCCTCGAGTTAGGCTGCATAACAGATGGCCGAGTTCACTCGTGGCGCGGGCTGCGGTGAGGCCGGGACTTACGCAGGCACCATCTTGCTCCCAGGAAAAGTTTTGAAGTGTGTCTAAGCATAGTATTTTGTACAGGAAGGGCACCTTCATGTACAAAACCTATGCTAGACTCAGGTACGCACCCTAGCACTATGGCGCTAAAGTGTGTGCCTCACACACGGCAGCTGAATCAGCTCTGGTCCTAGAGAGAGGGAAGGAGAGTGCCATATCTCAGCAAATATGGCGCTCTCCTGCTCTCTCCCTGTCACGCAGTGCAGCACAGCTACTTTAGGGGCTGTGCTGCGTTCCATGAAAGTTTTCAGAATCTGGGCATTAGTTCTCAACAGTGACTACTAACCCATAATGTAATAAATGTTAGTGGCACTGTCTGAGTTCATGTTTACATTTCACTTTTTGATGTTGTGTTTCTGTAGTTCTTTCTGAGCAACAAATGACTCATGTATAGTTCATACTGTAAACTGAATTGCTTATAGGTGTCTACTTAAGTTTAGGTTATGTGTGGGAGTGCAAGAAGGGGTCAAATTGAGAGCTCTGGAATTGCGATACAGGTCACTGAGAGTTTTTCACAGTGGTTGCTGGGAGGTCATAAAATGTTCAAACTACATGCTCATCCAAACCTTGGCTTCTCTGCAGACCAACAGTCACATTTATGCCAATTGTATTTGCTATTTTATGTGAAAGTGTGTTATAGATGTACAGAGCTGTCGAAATATTGAAAGTGCTAAATTACAAGAAAATTGTGTGTTTACAGGTCAGGTGAAAGTGTGGGTGGTGAAGGGGACAACACAAAAAAGTACATGCAGAAGGACAGTTTGAAAAAAGAAAGAAGATGGTGTGTGAGATTTGCAGATGGAAAATTGCATAAATATGTGGGGGGAAAAAGGGCATCAGTGGCAAACAGTGAGAGAACAAGGGCTTGATTTACATCTCGGCAGACGGGTTACTCCTTCACAATGGTGATGGATATCCCGCCCGCAAAAATATAAATCCCATTATATTATATGAGATTTATATTTTGGTGGATGGAATATCTGTCACTGTTGTGATGGAGTAATCTGCCGGCTGAGATCTAAATCAGGCCCAAAGTCACAAAGGAAAGTGGTGTGAAGAGAACGTGAACGATTGAGACACTTGGCATATCAGTAGCCCTTCCACAGACCTTAGCAATGTTTAATTCACAGTCCACTATTTTCAAAATTGAAACATTTGCTTTTCTAGGTATTCACAAGAAAATAATTGGTATGACTCATTTGGAAAATATTGTGAACAAGCACTGGCAACATCAATAGGACTAGCTTGTATTAGGTGTATGCTTATTCTTGAATGATATGTCTGGATGCAATAACAGAAAACACAGAGAGGTACTCAAATACTGGTCATTACCTTGATTTATTAGTGCAAAAGTCTTGTATTTGGCAGTCAAATGCCATTCATATGCACACGGAAACTACAGAAATGTCACGCATAAACAATCTGAAAACTTGGCAGCGATGCATATTAACCCTGGGCAAAGCACTACGCTACGCTCGCGTAGTTTGCGAAGTTTGCGCTACTTCGCACAACGCGAATTGCACGTAGCACAGTGCAAACACGCGTAGCGTAGCGCAGTGCAGCGGTCATTTTTTGCTTGCTCGCGGTCCTCAACGTCAAGTTGGCAACCGCGAGCAAGCAAAATGACATCCCGGCGAGACTTTTTCTCGTTCGCGATCAGCAACATCAAGTTGCCGATCGCGAGCGTGGAAAATAAACCTCCCGGCGAGATTCTCAACGCGGGAGGTCAGGTTTCTCATTGCGAGTGGTCGCGTATGCTCGCGACCGCTCGCGATGAGAAACTACCAGTCCGCGTTGAGAAAGCTGCCGCTCGAGTAAAAATCTACTTGAGCGGCAGTAAAAGACAGCTCGCACTGTGCAAGATGCCGTTTTCAATGATTGCACAGTGTGGACATGCATCCGGCACTGTGCAATCATTGCGAACAGTGCACTACGCAGTTCGCGTAGTGCTACGCGTAGCTCGCGTAGTGCGAACTGCACTTTGCGTAGCTTCGCGTAGCGCTACTTCGCGAACTACGCCCAGGCTTAATGCATATGCGCTGTTCTATGTGATATGTTGTTCATTTTGTAGGTGTTTTCGGCATGCTAATGCAGGATTGTGTTTTTCCTATCTGTAAAGTCCTCTGCCCAGATGAGGGTTACAATCACACTCTACCACAACTAAATTTAAAAAGCCCACCCCCTTGATATTTGGCACTTTACTGCTATTATTACATCACCACTTCCATTCTTGCTTGCCTAATTTACATTTCTCACAAATTTGACTGTAATTTGAAAAATATCTCATCTCTGAAGACTGCAATTTATCTCTTTTGGTATCTTTTTTGTTGTTCTAAGTGATTACAGTTAATGATACTTGGGAGTAATTTTAATGCACATCAGCTGACTTCAATTGGTTTGCTCCTCTTGATTTATACTGCACATTGCACCTTTTGATTATTATTAATTTGTTGAATTAACACATTACATCAAGTATGATTCTCTCTATGCAAAACAAAAAGAAAACAGCCTAATTCAGATTAGAATACATACTAATAATATTAAAATAATTTACTGAGGAGCAGTTTTAGAGATCACACCTCCCATATTGTCAGTGATCTCTATCATATTATTCAGAAATATAATACGGGCTAGGGAGGGTGAAAACGTCAACATTTCCTAAAAGGAACCACTGTATTGACCATACATTGACTAGTATTATCCCCATTATGTCAAGCCGTCCAGGGTGGTAGTAGAGAAAGGTTTACACATAGGGTAAACCTTATCAAAATTAAAAGACATTGTGATACAGTCATTAGTAAAGGGGCCTATATAGCAGTGTATGCATGTGTTCCCCCCCCTCACAGGGGGGACCTACTTGATGACGGCCGCAGTGCAGACAAGCCATTAAGCAAGTAGCGTTTATTTCCCCAAGCACTTACCTGCAGCCAAACCTCCGCGCAGGCATAGCCCTTTTGGACACAGCTCCAGCATGTTGAGGCTTCACCTCATTGTTTCTACTGGTCGCACTCTTTCTCTCTCACTCTCTCTCTCTCTCACTCTCTCTCTCTCTCTCTCTTTCTCTTTCTCTATCTATGTCTCTTTAGATTTGTTCCACCCATTGTGTTTTGCCAATTCTCTTTTTCTCACCCGTTTACATGTCATCTTGTTTTGTTTTGTACCATTTCTCGTTGTCATTGCCCTTTGTTTGTACCTTTTCTTTCTCTTTGTCACTGCTCTGTATTTGTGCAAGTGCTTGTTGTCACTGATCTCTGTTAGTGCTTTTTTTCTTTGTTTTGTGCCTTTTCTCTTTTTGTCATTTGCCTTTGTGATATTTTTCTTTGTCACTGCTTTTTTTCAATGCCCATTGTTAGGACCTTTTTTCTTCTTTTGTGCCTTTCCTCTTTTGTCATTGCACGCTGTTTGTGCCATCTCTCTTTGTCACAACCCTTAATTTTTCCTGCTCTTTTCTTCACCCCCTGAGCTCCACTTCCTTCACAGGACCTACGTAATGATGCGAGCAAGACAGAAGTGTCACTGACACAATGAAAGGCATGCCCTTCCACACCGTCCAAGACATGTCTTTGCCTAGCACGACAAATTCTGGTCCTACTTCCACCCACCTCTACTCCACTACATCCTCCGTGCTCTCAACCCCAGCCACTGCTCTTAGAACTGCTGCCACACTGCGCCGCACAATACAGAGGGAGCATTCTTCTGCACAACACTTCTCAATGACCTTGGAAACTTTACACTCACCCACTTCCTGGACCCCATTTTCACCTCCATCGTTACCATATGAGACAAAGAACACACACTGGTCACCTGGACTGAACACACCCTCATCAAGATCAGCTTTCATGTCTCATTCCAATACACATGAACCATCACTAGAACAGCCTGCCGCAACTGTAACATCATGGACTGGATCTCCAGTTTCAGCACCCGCTGACTGGAACATAAAAATTGGACCACCACATGTACCGATGCACAGGGCCCCCTCAAGTACATTAACACAACAAGACGCAGACCTTGAGCCAGTTGATACATGGAGGAACTCAGTCTGATGAATCGTCAGTGCAGACTAAGGAGCACATATGGAAAATGAACGAAGACAAAGAAGATAAGAGCATATTTAAGTCTGACCTGAGACACTACCACCAGCTGATCTGGAACACTGCCTTTGTGGACCGAATTGACGCCAGTACCAACAGAAGCAAGGAAATCTTTGCCCTTTGTGAAGGATTTCAACACTCCATTGGCTGCCTCCAACTCAACCACACCCCACAGGACCTCTGCAACAACCTCTCCCTATTTCTCAGCAACAAAATCACCACAATATACAGCACCGTCATCCCACAACTAAGCCCAACAGACCTTGCTAATCAACACCCAATCTCATTCAAACTGTTAACACTTACCTCGTGTACCAACATCACGCAGAATGAAACTGCCACTACCAAGAAGTCCATCTACTCTGGGTCATGTCAGACACTTGCCCCCTCCATTTCTACTCCAGAGGACTTCTACCGATCAGCGCCATGATGGCACCCATCCTGAACACTTCCATCTCTTCAGCAACCTTACAAGACACCTGAAAACATTCAACAGTCCTACCCTTGTGAAGAAACCCTCAGTGAACCCCTTTATGCTGGCCAACTAGAGATCGGTCTCCCTGCTTCCTTACCTGGACAAGGTATTAGAGAAAACCATTAACAAACACCTCACTGAATACCTCAGTGGCCACCAACACATCAACACCCCCCAGTCTAGATTCAGACTCTACCACAGTATGGAAATTGCCCTCATCACTGCCACTGGTGACATCTGCATGATCATGGACAGAGGAGGCACATCTCTCATCCTCCTGGACCTCTCAGTGGCGTTTGGCATGGTTTCTCATGCCATCCAAATCCAACGGCTGTTAACATGAGAATACAAGGTCTCACAGTCTGCTGGATCTCCTCCTTTCTGACTGGCAGGACTCAGTCAGTCAGCCTGGCACCCTCAAGCTCAGATGCCCGGAACATATTCTGCAGAGTTCTGCAAGGTTTCTCCCCGAGACCGACCCTCTTCAACGCTTACATTATCCCTCTGTCAAGCATCATTCACTCCCACTCCCATAACATCAACATCCTCCTCTGTGCTGATGAAATGCAAATTATCCGCTCCCTCACAGACAAGATGTCCAGCACCCAGTTCATGAGCACGACCAAAATTGTTGACTGGATGAAGTCTAACTGCCAGAAGCAGAACACCAACAAGATCGAAGTCATAATCTTCAGGAAGAACTCCTCACTGTGGGACTCCACCTGGTGGTTGACAGAGCTAGGACCGACACCCACGCCCCCTCACACCTACTTCAAGAACCTTGGGCCCATCCTCAACTGCAAACTTAACATTATATAAGTCATTGCGTCACTGTTTCATGCTTTCACACCCTGAAAATGCAAAAAAAATTGTCCTACCCAACACCCCGAAAACCATCACCTATGGTCTGGTCACCAGCAAGTTGTACCATGCAAACACTCTCTAACCCAGGATTAACAGATAACTCACCAGAAGGCTGTAGACCATTCAGAACTCAGGGGCATATTTGCAAGCCCTTATCGTCACAGTAACGTCACTTTTTCTGACGTTCCTGTGGTGCTAGGGGCTTCACCTTATTTTAAAAGTGGCGTTAAGCCACCCACGTTAGGTGGCTTACCGCCACGTTGTAAATAAGGCCCACTCTCACGCTACACTTAGCGTGAAAGAGGTGGGCAATGGGTATTGCGGTGAGAGTTCTGCTGCAACACTGATTGAATTTGATGCCGCCCCCTATTTACAAGGGTGGCGTATATAGGAGACAGCGCCAAAATAAAGACCCGGGAAAACCTGGTCAATAGCATGGCAAAACAATCAGAAATGCTTAATTTCTCCTAATTTTTACTGTTTCTATGTGTGCTGCATTGTGCAAAATGCAAACAGCAAAACGCCATGAATGATTGTTTATGTGCAGGAAGATGCTTCTTCCTTCACATAAGCAATCATCTACAAATGATGATTTGTAACTTCTATGTGTGCAGCACAACGCAGCACATATAGAAGTCACAAATCACAATTTGTGATTGTTTGAGTGCAGGAAGAGACACCTTCCTGCACAAAAACAATCATTCCCTCAACATAGGCACCCTGGTATGATGGTGCAAGGGTGCCTGTGTTGGCGCTAGGCATCTTAATTTAGCGCCTGCGCTAGGGAAAATGCAAGGGTGCACTGTATCTTTGTAAATAAGGTGCATTCCTGCATTTTCGGAATGGCGGAGCGTGGCGTTAGCATTTTGTACTTAACGCCACGCTCCTCCATTACCTTTTAAATATGCCCATCAGTGTCCAGAATCACTCTCAACCTCCCATGCCACATACACATCTCACCTCACCTTAAAGAGTTACTTTGGCTATCCATACATAAACCAACACAGTTCAAACTCCTCACCCACACTTTCAAAGCACTACATAACACTGGCCCAGCATACCTCATCGCATTTGTATTCACAAATCCTCCAGAAACCTCCACTCGGCCGAACTCCTATTTGCACACGCCCAAGGCATTTTTGAAAACATGATCCAGTGGTCGAGCCTCCTCCTACATCGCTCCTTAAGCATGCAATGACCTGCCGCTGCACATTAGAGCCCCTCTTCAGTACTTGAATTCTGCGAGAAACTGAAGACCTGGCTTTTTGGGTAACCACATTAGGCCCTACACTTGGCTAGATTTATAACTGCTGTGTGCCAGGAATACCCTTCGGGGGGAGTTAGCTTTACAAATCTACATAACATAGCATAATGTAGCATACCATAACATAACTGTTGCAAAGTCATCCTGTGCCCTGGGCACCCCCCAACTTTTTGCTGAATGGTACTGGTGGTACCTGACTCTGACTGACCCTGGGCTCTGCCTAACCAGGCCCAGGGCCAGTGCTATGCTGAAAGAGACACATTTAGAATACAGTGAAAACACCTACATACACTAGGGTACACTAAGGGTTGGGGTACCCCTGTGGTTGGCATGACCTACCCTATAAGACCCTTTTAAATATTAGGGCAGGGGGATTAAAACTACCTAGAAGTCCCTAGCCCACAATAGGGCATGGCAGTTTGGAGGCCAGCAGCTTTTCTGCAATTGCATGTGTGCACTGCTGAGGCCTGGGGTCAGTTTAAAAGTAGCCCTGGGTGGCAGGACTGCTTTTAAAAAGTAAATTGTGCTCAAACTCGACTTTGGGGTTTGGGGCACTTAAAAATGGATAGCCTACATTGTTTTGGCATATTAGGAACCCCCAGGGTCTCCCCTAGGTGTCCCAGGGGTGGGGGGGTCAGGTAGTTATAAGGTAGACCCTTATAAAATGAGTTTTATATGCCCAGGGTTAAGTGAAATTTCACATTCCACTCCCCACATTGTGATAAAGTGCTGCCCAAATTCGACTTTGATGCTAGGAGCCCTGTAGAGGGAGGATCTGCAATGTTTCTACAGATTTAGAACCCCTAAAGTCTCCCCTAGTTGTCCCATGGGGTGGAGTTCCTGTAGATATAAGCCAAGTACTTATAAAATATGTTTTTGTAAGTCCTGGTGCTGGAAAAATGGCCCAAGTCATTTTTCCCATTGCAAATTCCCTGCTACATCGGTTAACATGGTAGGAAGTTATTAACCAATAACTCTTGATAGGAGAGGGCTAGAAGTACCATTCAAAGACTTCCCCGAATGGTATTAATAAAATCAAGAATATGATATGGTTGAATTTCTCCTAAAGTGTACATACAAGAAGTTATAAGCCTTTTTTGTTTGTAAGTCCAGATTCAGCCTTCCAGTGGTCTGTCCTGATTGGTCAGAGTTAAGTGGATTAGCCAGGCTGCCTTGAAGAGGTGATAAAGAACCCCTGGGGTTAACCAGCTCTGCTGGGAGGGCAGTGTGCTGCTACACTGGAATGCCAGAGCTTGGGGAGGAGTCGTAAACCATGGTCTTCAAAGAGAAGAGGAGGCCTTAGTGTCATTTCCAACTCTAAACTTTTCACCTCAACCAGAACTAGGCTTATGGAAGGAATGCACAGATGCAAGGGGGAGTGTTTATGGAAAGTAAGCCATCCTAGGGGTGTGTTTAGCCAGCTCTTACCTCCCTGCTGGAAAATCAGCCATTATGAATTTGGAGGATTTGGTGCACTTTGGGACAAAATGATGCCACACTCTACAGGATGTGGTCATATTCTTGGGGAGTTGCCCTGCTCCCATTGGTCAGCAGGGACCTCCTGCTTGACCCAGAGAACTTGGAATAAGTATCTGAGAGGGGCAGAGCCTCTCAGATCTGCTGCTTGAAACTTAATGAAGCAAGATGTTGCCATGCTGAGAAGTTGGGGTGCAAAGTTCTAAGGCCTGCCCTCTGAAGACTGCACCAGCTGAAACTACAGCCCTATGGATTACCTTGATGCAACAGAACTAAAGAGTGGACTCCCTGCAAGCTACAGGTTAACAGACCTCACCTGGACCATCACCACCAAGGATCCTCCACCTGGAGAACACCAGTGGATTTGTAAGGGTTTTGTCCAAGTAGATTGTGGGAAATGAAGTCCTTAACTTTCAAGGACCATCTTGGAGCTTCCAGACCCTTGGAGTGAGTTTGAGACACTTTGGGACCCCTTGAGGAACTTCAGGAAGAAGTTCAAGAAGTTTGGAGAACTTTGGAGCAACTTTGAAAAAAAGCTCCATAGAGGGACCGACTCAACCTGGCCAGCCGAGCCGCCTGCCTTCAACCGCGAGCCGGCCAAGTCATCCAGGTTCGTCCCGCTAAAAGCTCCTTAGGTCCAACTTCCAGAGTTTGACCGGGAGTAGAAGAAATCTGAGGCCGGTGAACCCTCACCGAATCCGGCCTGGTGAAGAGCATCGAGGGACCCCGCGAGAAAATGCTCCGTAAAAGTTTCTAAGTCCGAACGAAGAAAAGGTGACCGGGAGCAACCGCGAAAGCCAAGCCGCCTGCCTTCAACCGCGTGTCGGCCTGAATCCTGGTTTGCCCCGCTGGAACGCTCCGGAGGTCGGACTTCCATAAGTTTGACCGGGAGCTCATCGCAAGGCAATCCGGCAAACCCTCACCGAATCCGGACTGGCTGAGAGCTTCGAGGGACCCCGGGAAGAAAAGCTCCAGAAAAGTTTCTAAGTCCGAAGGTAAAAACTGTGACCGGGACCTACCGCGAGTGGTAGCCGCTCAGCGCTCCATCGCGGTCGGCCTGAAACTTTGACTTTGAGCCGGTCTATCGCGACCAGATATCCCAATAAGGCGCTATATGTTTCTAAGTGCTATATAATGCTACATCTTTGAAAATTCATATCTCCGGTTCCCTACATTGGATTTTGGTCGTTTTGGTGTCATTTTAAAGATAGAAATATTTCCTATATTTATAAATTGGTGTTGGATTTTTATTATGTGTTGTGTCTTAATTATTCACTGAATTGGTGTTTTTAAATGCTTTACATACACGTCTTTGAAGTTAAGCCTGTCTGCTCGCAGCCACGTTACCAAGGGTTGAGCATAGGAATAATTTTCTAAGACCTATGCTGAGTCCTATCATGTGTTAGTGGCCTTATTGCCAGTGGCAGACCTACATTTGCCCCTACCAATAATCCACTTTCCAACTATAACATAACATAACATAGCATAACATTACATAGCATAGCATAACATAACATAAAATGAGGGTAAGGAAATGCCTCTTTTTTCATGATCACCCTTATGGTTTTGGACTGATGCTGCTGGTTTTTCAACTCCGAAAGTGCACTGCGGCCTGCCAACCAGACCTCAGGGCCAGTACTCTGACCCTCAAAAGTATATTCTTGATTGGCTTATTCACAATTGGCAGAAGTTAACTTACTTATAAGTCCCTTGTATATGGTACCAGGGGTACCCAGGGTCTCTAAGTTAAAGTGTCCCTCATGGGCTACAGCATTTATTGTGGCATCCTGCATTTGACAAAGTAAACCACCTCTCTCAGCCTGCCAATACACACTGGTAGATCAGTTTTAAACTGCCATCTCAACTTTGTCATTTAAACAAATGTCCAAACCTCCCTTTTTTGTATATATAAGTCCCTCCTAAGGTAGGCCTATAGAGCCCTAAGGCAGGTGCTGTATATTAAAAGGTAAGAAAATATATTTTATATGTCCTCACAATAAAAACCCCATATTGTTATTTTTACTGTGGAAAAGCGAGCAGGTCGGCAAGTACAGGAATATACGCTGACATCTCAGCTGTGCTAACTCCTTAATGGGACCACTAAAGTTGGCACTTAAACTTAAAGGTATCAGAAGAATCATAACATTAAATCTGACATGATGCCCAAGTCAGATTTAATGTAGCTTTTGAATAAAAGGCAACTTTAGAAGGTTGCCAATCTGTTGCCCAGGTTTTCCAGGGGCCATTTGCAGATGTTGGCCACAAAACAGCCTTCTGTCCTCCTGGAGAGAGGTGTGAACGACTCCTAGAAAATGACACCACAGAGACCTGCCATTAAAAAATGTGATACCGCTCCATGGCAGGAAGCCACACAAGATGTGAGCCCAAAAGCTGAGATTCAAAGGGAAAGCCTTCTTTGAAGGGCAAATGGTGGACACCCACTAGAGGGTTGTTCTTTTGTCCTGGTAGACTGGTCGTCTTTGGGGACAGCGAGGGGAAAACAGTTGCCAAATCAGTTTTCCTGTGTGTGTGTAGCCTTCAGGAAGCCACACTTAGGGTAGGTGTTAGAAATAGAGGTCTCTAGTTGGCAGTTTGTTGCCCAGTCAAAGTAGGGACCCTTCTTCCTAGTCAGGATAAGGGAGATACACTTCTAAAATAACCCCTGCTCACCCCCTTGGTAGCTTGGCATGAGCAGTCAGGCTTATCTCAGAGGCAGGGTGTGAAGCATTGGCACATAACCAACAGTATACAGTGAAAACACTACAAAAGGACACCACACCAGTTTTAGAAAAATAACCAATATTTTATCTGTTCCAAACAAGACCAAAAATGATAAGAATCCACCATACAGTTCCTTAAAGTCAATAGCTCCATTCGGGGCTATCATGGCATCGTGAACAACAAATCCTAACAGTTCTGGCTGACCGCATTGTCGCGGGCCAGCTACGGTGTCAGGAAGACCTACAAAACAGTACCTTTAGAAATGCAGGGCTTCAGCAACCATTTGCTGAGCTCTGAAGAGCCAGCGTCAGCAGATGTTGGTATCGGAGGTCGGTGCAGATGTCGTCGGACCCTTGAAGTCACATGGGTTACAGATTAGACTCCTCGCGGTTGAAGTCAAAAGCGCGCACATCAGCAGACGTCGGGGCTGCAGTGTGAAGTGCAGAGGTGCGGTGCCCTCAGGGCGCGTGCAGGCAGTGGCTCGGTGATGGCATCTAGCAGCGTCGTGAGACCAGGGCTGCGGTGCGAAGTGATGTGGTGCTCGTCGCGGTGCTGGCAGGTCACGGTGCAAGGAGCGTCATCGTCGTTAATGAAGCATTAAATTCATTACTTGTATGGGGTACAGAGAGTATTAAATAATCAGCCTAAATGATCTCTGGGTGGCCAGACCCCATACGAGGTCTTATTTTGCATCAGAACATATGTTCCAGACATTGACGGTCCAGACACAAGGGTGGCAGACACCATTGATGTAAATGATCAGTTCACTGTCCTACAGGATTTGAAAGGCTTTCGTTATGGCCAAGCCAACGAGCAGTTGAAAATGTTTCTGTCATAGCCAGAGTGAAGGACGGGCCAGTGCCTTCCAGCTGGATTCTACAAATCCAGGAGAAAATTGCTGTAAAGAAGGAATTTGGGAAGGGGCATGGCAAATGGCCGAAGATAATGGTCACATAACTGGGGAGCTCCCAGGCTTGGGTCCGGCCATTTGCATTATCTGACCACAAGGGGGGCCATCCAACAACATGGTGGGGCCCTGAATGTTGCCTACCTGGACAGCTGATGGGGTGTACCTTGTAACAACCCTGGGCAGCTCCCCGGGATGGATAATCCTACACTGGGCATGCTTGGGCCTAGGTCAAGCCAGTGATCTGCGGCCCATGCAATAAGACGGTGCTGAACACCACACGGCACGTACACCATAAGGGTATACAAATACTGCTGATGGGCTCTCACATCTGGTTGGAGATTGTAGCGGTGCACCTGCGGGACCACTGGCTGGACAGCCGAGCAGCCAGAACTATGGCAACTGTACTCCCTTGACTGGCCCACCGCAGTGAGCTGAAGCACAGATCTGCGAAGTCTCTGGGCCTTGCCTGTAGGCACCGGATGGAGTTTCTGCAGCTGATCCCTCAGAGGTGAGAAGAGTGGCCGGTGGGAGCAATGCTGTGGAATCCTAGTGGGAGCTGTGGAGGAGAGCCATCATGGCTGAGGGCAAGAGGAACTGCGCGAGAACCTGCGAGAGGCCTGCTTGGAACTTCTGTGAGGCTGAGGGACCCACGGGGGAGAAGAACAGCCGGTTTGTGCGTAGACATCCCTGGGGACATGGAGGGACTCTCTAATTGATGCTGGTGTTGCACAGGGTTGGGAGTCTGTGGGAGGCCTCCGCAGCTCCCTGCCACCAGCCGCTGATCAGCAAGGTGGATTACTTCAGCGCTACTCTATGGGATTTCCCTTGCCTTCTGCCCCACCAATCAACAGTGGCTATGGTTTGGGGCAGATTTTGGTACTCTAACTGCATGGCCACAGAAGCTCCTTGGCACAAAGCACCTGTGTGGGACATTTCTCCCCTTGAACTGGTTCTTCTGAGCTCTGCATAGTGCGATATAGGGAACTCTCCCATGTTGCACCCCATGGGGCCCTTATCTCAGGTGCTGCTGTGTGGGAACGCATCCAAAAGAACTGAGCACTGCCTGACACCTCCAGACTCACATCGGCCACACAGTCCGGATTACCTTGGTGGGCTGTTGAGGCACTTCTCTTGGGGCCACATTCTGCGGCTCTTGCAAATAATTGGTCTTACCAGGGGGAGAGGTAGTGACCCACGGGGCCGGGCTGAATCCCAGTCCACACCCTCCAAAAGCTCTGCGATGGTGATGAAGGACTGCATCCCTTCCACCAGTATGGGCCATCAGCAGGACAGTTAGATATCATCCTGAAGGAAATATGGGAGTCTCGGCTGGTGATAGAACAATGGCTAGGAACGCTCACCACTGATCTTAGCCTCCTCACAGATGATTATAAGAAACTGGCAGACAGAATGAAAACTAATGAGTCTGCCCACGCTACTCAGACCCCCTGGTAGGCCGACTGCATCTCTGCCATCGAGCAATTACAGCAGACGTTGCAAGAACACGTAGAGCGCAGGGCACAGCATAAGAACATTCAAATTATAGGGCTGCCGGAGGGAATTGAGGGGCCTAATGCCACACACCTTTTCAAGGACTGGCTGAAAACCACAGTGGCGCTATCTGACCTATCTGCCTTTTTCACAGTTGAGAGGGCACACCGTGTCCCTGTGAAGAAACCGCAACCTGGAACGCCGCTGCGCCAGGTGGTAACCCGCATCCTGATATACAGGAACCAGGATACCCTTCTCTGTAGTGCACAAGAAGCAGCACTGATACTAGTAGACATTGTTCATGTCTCCTTGTTCCTTGTCTATGCTCTCTCAGTGCAGCACCAGAGAGCCTCATTTCAAGCAGTTAAACAGAGACTATGAACAGAGGACCTATCCTATGCCTTGTTGTTCCCCTCTCAACCCAAAGTGATTCACGACAACAAGAACAGCTTTTTTGACACACTAGAAGCAGCTTGGGACTGGATGGAGCAACACTTAGCGAGCTCAAACAGAACTGAAGTCTCCCGATGCCTGCTGCCCTATAAACAAAGGCTTCCTCGAAAATGTCAGCGATGACTGGGACAGTGAATGCAGAGGAATACAGTCCCAATGCCATGATAGGTGATGGAGAGCCAGAAGGCAACCTCCCTTCAGGACACAAAATCGCATCCCAGTAACGCCTAAATATCAAGCAGTGCCTCCAACTCAGATTCAGAGGGCAGCATGGCACTGTTTCCCTCCATAACCCCACAAACCAGCAACGACTTACTGGGATAGAAATTCTGCATACATTAGGAATGCGGTGAAGGGAGTGGGGTGGTCTGCGGGATGGCCAGAGATGAAGATTTAGCCCTCTGGTTTTAAGTTTGCTATGCCGCTGCCCAGAAGGGGCTACTGTGAGATTTGCCGTAATGGTGACTTAAAGGCCAGAGCTACTGCTACACGGCTAATTCCCTGGCCCTACTACTGAGATGGTTCCATTTTGTGCCCTGACATTTACTACTAAACATGGTCTGCTTATTACTCCCTCCTATACAGCAGACATGATTTGCATACCTGGATGGTGGATTCGGGTATTGGTGCTCCCTGAGGCCCCTTAGGATTATTTTTGTTGCTCCACAAATTATTCTCTTATGCAGGTCATATACCCCATATGCGATTGCATATATGGTTATGTTGTTTGCACGTTTTGCTTTACAGGTTTGGTCAACTGAAGCTTTCTCGCTGGGCCTTGTATTGGGGGATATTATTGTTAAAGTTAAAATTACATTGACCCGGCTAATGATAAAGCATCTAGATACTCTTTGTTGGCACATATATAGGGATCTTTATACAATCAAAATAAGCGATAATGTTGGGTAGTAAATCACTTAACATACGTGGAATAGAGTCTGTACATAAGTGACATAGACTACGGGCCCAAATCCACTGCTGCTGAGCCCATGTTGTATGCCTGCAACAAACACACCTGACCAATCATGAGGCCCTCAAGCTGCGCAAAAAATGGAGGGGACAATTGTTTCACACCACATACTCTGCATTCGCGCAGGGGACTGTGATTTGGATAAGCTGTGGGTTCCCATTCCAGGTCCAAGATACTAAAATAGATGTGCATTGTCATTGTTACCTACTCCGGTGCACTTTGAATGGAGTGGCGATAGAGTTGGGTAGTACATATTCTCCTAATACGGAGCAGGATGTGTTCTTGGTGCATCTATCCACTGTGCTGACAGACTGGGCGCAAACCCCCGTGGGTGCTGGGCGAAGATTTTAACGCTCTCCTTGACATAGATCTGGATCATTCACACCCCACGCTGCTTGGCACCAACTCGACAAGAGAGGCCAAGGTCCTGCAGCATTGGGTACAGGATTGGAAGCTGTCTGATGTGTAGCTGTGTCACAATGAGGGCTTGTGCGAATACTACTTCTACTCTTCCTCACATACCCTACATTCGTCACTTGACTGAATCTTATGTACCACATCTCTCTAAACCCATATGACACATGCAATGTATCTAGAAAAAACATTGTTTGACCACAGTCCACTGGAAGTGACACTGTCCTGGGGTAGGGCGCCAAAACCAACATGGCGCTTGCAGCCGCGGCTCTTAGAAAGACGGGGCATTCAGGGACACAATGGCCACAACTATAGATACTTATTTCACTGAAAACACCTAATACCGTCTCCTCTCCATTCGTGGAGTGGGAGGCATTTAAAGTTGTAATAAGGGGCACAACTATAGGAGCCATAGTGGGGGCCCGCTAGACGGTTGTCCGTGTGTTTGCTAGCATTTAGGCCAGTCCGGGACTTCTGGAGCAGGCAGCGGATGCTTCACATGAAACATAACTCCAAATAGCTAGAATTGAATAAACGGAGCTACTTGAGAGGCTGTGCATCATAGACCAAAAGACATACATGCAGAAAGCACACAGTGAAGCAGATAAATCTGTCGTGCTCCTAGCTCGGAATATTCAGAAATCACCCACACCTGCTTCTGTCCTTCATATTATTACCCCACACATGACTAACGCCAATACACAGGTCAACATCAACACAGCGTTCCAAGATTTTTATGCAACCTTGTATACAGCACCATCCCCGGCTAGACCTCAGGAGATTTGCAAGTTCCTATAGGGACTGACTTTGCCGGAGCTGTCAGCTGCAGATAGAGCATCTCTTCATGCCCAATTGATGGCGGTGAGATCTGAGAAGACATCAAGGACTTAGCACGTAACAAATCCCCAGGCACTGATGGCCTGTTGGTTGCATTCTATACAACTTAAAGGTGCAATGATGATTCTGCAGTTGGAGAAGTTGTATAAGGCCTCCCTCAAAGAGGGTATGCTATCCCCCACTACTAGACAAGTATTGGTGTTTTCTTTACTAAAACCTCGTAAGACCCAGACAGAAATGTCCTCTTACTGACCACTGTCACTGCTCAATACGGATTAAAAGATCCTCAGCAAATTTCTAGTGCTTAGACTTGTTCCATTGCTACCCAAGATCATTCATAGTGACCAATGCGAGTTCATCCCTGGCTGTGCCACTTCTCTCAAAATCCGCAGGATATATCATAAAATGGAATCTGCTCCTGGGCATTATCTGCGGTCTGGGTGTCTTTCCTTGGATCTCTTTCAGGCTTTTGACACATTGGGGTGGGACTATATGCATGTGACCCTTAGTAGACTTAGGATTCCGTCATCATATATACAGTGTGTCAGGCTACTATACACCTCCCCTAAGGCAAGAGCACGTACTGGTACATATATATCGTACTCCTACCCTGTATTTCATGGCACCAGACAGGGCTGCCTATTGCCTCCCATTTTATTTGTGATAGCTTTGGAACCACTGTACATGCAACAGTATGGTCTTACTGGCATACTATTTTGAAAAGAGACATATAAGATATCTATTTTCATATTGTATTCACCGCGTGAGAGAGAGAGACAATAAAATTAATTTGTATTTTCTTTTTATATTGATATATTATTCACAAAGGTTCTTTTCCACAGTTGCTCCAAACGAAAGTACATAAGAAAAGGTGTTTGAAGGGGTGCTCAAGTGTAGGGTGATCAAGAAAAGATGGATATAATCTACGGAATATACTTTTTGATATTTTTCACCAATTACTCCTAAGACCTGAATCAGCCAAGTTGAGATAAGCCTGTTTGAAAGAAAACACTCCTTTTGCGCAGTGACAAATGTCCCTATTCAAGAGAAAATGGTGGCCAAATCCTAACACAGCCTTCTTTGGGACATGTCTACTCAATGCAGGCTAGAAATCGAAGTGTTGACGTTTCAACCCGACTATTGCGTGAGGCAAATTTGGCCCTTGCATGTGGGTCTTCATCAGGACTGAAAAGCAAAATAAGTAGGGCAACCTAAAGTAAAACAACCCCAATTAGTAAGAGATTGGTTTCCTGAAAAAATGTGCTCTCATAGAACGCCAAACAAACTATTCAAAACACTGACTTATAATGGTGCAGCCGCACCGTACGAGTATTTCGCAGATACAACCTCCTATTTTGGCCCAATGCTCAGTACACAGTGAGTACTCGAAAGACAGTCTAGAGTCATGGGTAAGTAAAATGTCACTGTATTAGTGGAAAAAAATTCTTGACTGTCAAACTAAAAATGGCACTAGATGTCTACAACAGCTTAGCTCACTAAAGAAAGCTGATCATAGCATGTTCGCTCATCAGTAGCAATTCCAAAAGAATGGAACGGGCCTTGGTACAACCTGTCTCCTTCTCCAATTAATGGAACAAAATTATTGTACCAGACCTGAATGATCCAGAATCAATCGTAACTTTGATTAAATATAAATGCATACGGATGTTCAAATGTCCTAGCCACAAGGTCCAAAAACATACAACACAACGGGACAAACAAAAAACTAACAAGGAATGAGCATACTTCCATGCTTACCTCCTGTGGTCGCCCGACCACGACTGACAATTTACCAGAAAGAATTCAATGTGCCGCACGGTTATTCAAAGGTAATTCGCATCGCCGTGCACCTCGAGCATGCACGCCAGCTCAGTAATGCCTCATCATAGGAAAACCTCATTGTCAGAGTCCCTGATTCAAGTTCAAACACATGCCCCGTCTGGGGGAGCCTCTCAAAATGTAAACACCTCCAGAGTGAAGAAACAGAGTTACGAGCCATGTACAACAGAAGAATAAGCATGCCTCATTTTGAAAACAGGACATCTTACTAGAAAAGAGTATGTAGATGTATTTTTCAAGACAGACAGTAGGAACGTGGCTTAATTAAAGGCAATCTTTGTTTTAGGAGAATACGTATACATATAATGGACAGTATATTCCCAGTCCATGCAAAAGGCTAGAGAAATCAAGTTAAAGGCTCATACAGAGAGAGCACGTCCTAAGTCTTATATGTATTACATATTGTACAACATATCATATTAATACAAACAGATCAAAAGTGGGGCTGGATTGATTTGAATAGGTAGAAACGATAGCCTATTGGCGCTCTACATTTCAAAGTACATACATGTGTATATATACATTATGGACAGCCCAACTGGAACAAAAATGACAAACATATATCTGACAAATACAATTAAAAACGTTTTTATTCATCTGATTTATGGGAGAAGAAAGACAGCCAACTAAGGAAAAAAGCATTATGACGGACTTAAACACAGCCACAATATAGAGACTTGTCTGGAAATCTCCCCATATTCGTTAAGGCCCCTTGTCATTGTGTCCAGATTGTGTATCCATTTACACTCTTGTAAGCTCAATATGTTGTTAAAATTCCCTCCCCTAGGGTTAGCAGTAACCTTGTCTATGACCAGCCATTTCAAGCTATCGGCAGAGTGTTCAAATGTTTTAAAATGTTCCACCAGTGGGGCTCCCTGGACCTTGCATCTGATTCTGCTGCAGTGCTGTAATATACTCTGCATCATGCCCAGGAATAACACCCTCCACTGTCCCCCTTAACACTCTGCGACACTCACCTTGGCCCCCGACATGGACTGCTACATTTGTTTAGGCAACCAATGACACAGAAATAAGACTGCGGACTGAACTCCCTCTCCTACGATGTACTTTTCCCTCCCCAAAGGACCCTGGCTGGCCCTCCACGGGGCAACATTGTAAAGTAGCGTGTGCATGGCCAGTTACTGGTCCACCTTCACCACTCCACCGAATGTGATTAAGACATTCAAATTCACACAGATGAGTCATGTCCATGAGCAAGCAAGTATGAAAGTATGGATGTATGTAGGGGCCGTGATTCCAAACAACGGTGCTCCCTGGGAACTGATTTCAATGCCCATATATGTCCGTGACCCAGATAGGCAGTGAGATGACTGGGAATGTGTGAACTAGCTGTGGCCTCATTGCTCCAAAACAACAATCTCGCTATTTCCAAACTTATCCCCACGTCAATGTATGAAATAGGGCTGTGTGTCACAATAGGCAAAGTCAAAGTTATGTGGAAGCCACAGCTCGGAGCAATGATTGGTTTGAGTGTGGAGCGCCCAAGCTCCTGGGATGGTCGGTGCGTAAGTGTGAAGGTCATACCATGCAAGTGAACTACGAGCAAGGACTTCTGTGTGTGGGGTGTGTATACGTTGGTCTCTGGTTAGCGCTGTGCGTAGTGTGGGAGCCGTCAGCAGCTGCTATGGTATCGCTCAGGGGGTGCCGGGCGCATGCATTCCCAAGGTCGGAGGTGCAGATGTGCTACCGCCTTCTAGTTCAGACAGAGGGGCTGTCATCCACAATGTTAGTTTGTCATCTGCTTGCACTCTGGAAATGTGATGGGGATTAGGTAGGGGGGGATGTCACTGCTTCGCCTCCCGGCATGGTTGAACCCTTACCAGCCATGTATGTGCCCTCAGGGTCAGTATTGCATGCTCTAATGTAGCAGTGTTGTTTTGCTGCAGTCTGACAGTGATGAGTGCAGGTAGCTGTGAGGAGGCGGTTGACCACTCACCTTGCACCTATTAGCTGGCACTGATCACTAGCCTTGATGGATGAAGTCTGTGTACACATGTGACCTATACATGGCACATTTGACCAGGGGACAACTTGGTGTGTTCCACGCAAGGTGGACATGCTGGCTTCTAGGCTGGTGTGCATCTCCCAATGTTGCTGAGGTGTCCACTGTGCCCACATCCCCCTTACGGCCATGTTGTTCATGTTGTGGAACTCGACACACAGGGTGTATATTTGCATCAGGCAGGTACATCTCTGACCACAAATGGCACCCTGTTGTCTTTTCCTGAACACCAATGACGGCCTTCATGTCATGTTCATGTACATATATTATTGAAATAATACATGTAAAATCCTTCACACAGGTTCTTTTCCACAGTTGCTCCAAACGAAAGTACATAAGAAAAGGTGTTTGAAGGGGTGCTCAAGTGTAGGGTGATCAAGAAAAGAAAAGATGGATATAATCTACGGAATATTCTTTTTGATATTTTTCACCAATTACTCCTAAGACCTGAATCAGCCAAGTTGAGATAAGCCTGTTTGAAAGAAAACACTCCTTTTGCGCAGTGACAAATGTCCCTATTCAAGAGAAAATGGTGGCCAAATCCTAACACAGAATTCTTTGGGACATGTCTACTCAATGCAGGCTAGAAATCGAAGTGATGACGTTTCAACCCGACTACTGCCTGAGGCAAATTTGGCCCTTGCATCTGGGTCTTCATCAGGACTGAAAAGCAAAATAAGTAGGGCAACCTAAAGTAAAACAACCCCAATTAGTAAGAGATTGGTTTCCTGAAACAATGTGCTCTCATAGAACGCCAAACAAACTATTCAAAACACTGACTTATAATGGTGCAGCCGCACCGTACGAGTTCTTCGCAGATACAACCTCCTATTTTGGCCCAATGCTCAGTATACAGTGAGTACTCGAAAGACAGTCTAGAGTCATGGGTAAGTAAAATGTCACTGTATTAGTGGAAAAAAAGTATTGACTGTCAAACTAAAAATGGCACTAGATGTCTACAACAGCTTAGCTCACTAAAGAAAGCTGATCATAGCATGTTCGCTCACCAGTAGCAATTCCAACAGAATGGAACGGGCCTTGGTACGACCTGTATCCTTCTCCAATTAATGGAACAACATTATTGTACCAGACCTGAATGATCCAGAATCAATCGTAACTTTGATTAAATATAAATGCATACGGATGTTCAAATGTCCTATCCACAAGGTCCGAAAACATACAACACAACGGGACAAACAAAAAACTAACAAGGAATGAGCATACTTCCATGCTTACCTCCTGTGGTCGCCCGACCACGACTGACAATTTACCAGAAATAATTCAATGTGCCGCACGGTTATTCAAAGGTAATTCGCATCGCCGTGCACCTTGAGCATGCACGCCAGCTCAGTAATGCCTCATCATAGGAAAACCTCATTGTCAGAGTCCCTGATTCAAGTTCAAACACATGCCCCGTCTGGGGGAGCCTCTCAAAATGTAAACACCTCCAGAGTGAAGAAACAGAGTTACGAGCCATGTACAACAGAAAAATAAGCGTGCCTCATTTTGAAAACAGGAAATCTTACTAGAAAAGAGTATGTAGATGTATTTTGCAAGACAGACAGTAGGAACGTGGCTTAATTAAAGGCAATCTTTGTTTTAGGAGAATACGTATACATATAATGGACAGTATAATCCCAGTCCATGCAAAAGGCTAGAGAAATCAAGTTAAAGGCTCATACAGAGAGAGCACGTCCTAAGTCTTATATGTATTACATATTGTACAACATATCATATTAATACAAACAGATCAAAAGTGGGGCTGGATTGATTGAATAGGTAGAAACGATAGCCTATTGGCGCTCTACATTTCAAAGTACATACATGTGTATATATACATTATGGACAGCCCAACTGGAACAAAAATGACAAACATATATCTGACAAATACAATTAAAAACGTTTTTATTCATCTGATTTATGGGAGAGGAAAGACAGCCAACTAAGGAAAAAAGCATTATGACGGACTTAAACACAGTCACAATATAGAGACTTGTCTGGAAATCTCCCCATATTCGTTAAGGCCCCTTGTCATTGTGTCCAGATTGTGTATCCATTTACACTCTTGTAAGCTCAATATGTTGTTAAAATTCCCTCCCCTAGGGTTAGCAGTAACCTTGTCTATGACCAGCCATTTCAAGCTATCGGCAGAGTGTTCAAATGTGTTAAAATGTTCCACCAGTGGGGCTCCCTGGACCTTGCATCTGATTCTGCTGCAGTGCTGTAATATACTCTGCATCATGCCCAGGAATAACACCCTCCACTGTCCCCCTTAACACTCTGCGACACTCACCTTGGCCCCCGACATGGACTGCTACATTTGTTTAGGCAACCAATGACACAGAAATCAGTCTGCGGACTGAACTCATTCTCCTACGATGTACTTTTCCCTCCCCAAAGGACCCTGGCTGGCCCTCCACGGGGCAACATTGTAAAGTAGCGTGTGCATGGCCAGGTACTGGTCCACCTTCACCACTCCACCGAATGTGATTAAGACATTCAAATTCACACAGATGAGTCATGTCCATGAGCAAGCAAGTATGAAAGTATGGATGTATGTAGGGGCAGTGATTCCAAACAACGGTGCACATGTACATGTGGGACGCTGATGAGTGGCATGACGTACTACATGTGACACCCTGATAAGGCATATCAAATACGTGACGCCCTAAACAGCCGCTCGGTACAGAGGTGACATACACACCATCTCTTCTTGCAACATATGCGAATGTTAGCACTCAATGTTGCACTTACACCCGTCAGAGTAATGTGCCAATGCAGAGGACTGACATGCACACGGGGAATGTGTGTTGCTAGGATTTTATTTGCACATGCTGGTCATGTGGTCATCTTGTACTGTGCCATGATTGCTGTGGACAGTCACAATGTGACGTGCTCATGCGAAGAAATTGTTGATGATTGTGTCCCTTCGGGCTATTCCTGCTGCGGCTGCAGTGGGGTGTGGTCCACCTGCATCATCTCCCTCATCATCGTCCGGTGCTTCTGGGACTTGGATCCATGGGGCATTGGTGCGTACACATATGTTGTGCAATACACAACATGCAGTGATCATCTTGCACACTATTTCTGGGCTGTACAAGAGTCTTCCACCGGTGATGTCCAGGCATCTGAAACGTGATTTCAACACGCCAAATGTGCGTTCAACAATGCCCCTGGTGCGTTTGTGGGCCACATTGTACTGCCTCTGGGCCGGGGTGTTCGGGTCTCAGAGGGGTGTCATCATCCACGGGCAGAATGCATATCCTTGATCACCTGTGAGAGGTAAGTGAGATTAGTGTTAAGTGGTGGTTCTGCATGCTGTGTTGGCAGACATACAAGTTTCGTGGTGTGTGATTTGTGCGATCTTGGGATTCATGTTAGCCATGTATTGCTGCTGGCAAATGTGGTAGGACAATGTGTATTACTTAGCCTCACAGCTGCTCCTCCCTCCCACCGAGCCTATTTACTTGTGTGTGCTGCGTGCGCGGTTACATCACTTGCACTCCTATGGCACACCTTTGTCATGCCTGTCTGCGCATGTCTGCAGGACTGACAGCAAGACTGTAATGTTGGCCGTTGAAGGTGGGCGGTCACATGTGTGTAGGCCTATGGTAAGGATAGGGTGGACACAGATGTGGAGTTCTGGCCTGGCTGAACTCACGCTGATATTGAGGCTAGGCCTTCGGTTCAGGCTGCGGCAATGTAGATACACACACAACAGTTGGCATGTATGAGCCGAGACCCCGAGCGGTCTCGCACTTCTTTATTAATCCATTCCCGTGAGGCCGCCCTCCTGGTGCATGCTACATTGCAACATTGTCGATTACAGGCCGGGTTGCGCAGACACTACTACGGAGACACACGCCATAGTCACCTTTGTGGCCAGGCCGGAACTGAACCACGCCAAGAGCCCAGAACTGAACCACGCCCTGAGCCCCGGGCCATTTCTCTGCACTCCCCACATGCGTGCGCCACCGCGGTGGCACTGGGATGTCGTGCGCTTCGGAGTACGTCTTCAGACGATCTACCCAGGCTTACCGGCGGACTGCCTGGGACGGGGGTGGCCCCGTGACTGTGAAGGACTCCAGTGGCATTACCGAGGACATGCTGTTGGCTACTGGAGGCGGACTTGTGGGGTAGCCCCTCGGGACAATGACTTGCGGTGCACCGAGTTCGGTCCTCCGGAAGAGCTGAGCGGGTGTGCAGCCTGCGATGATGCAGCAGGCCTGGTGGCTGGACGGTGACTTGTGGTGCACTGAGTTAGTGGCACCTGAGGCCCTGCGTCCGGCACGGGCCAACCGCCACGTGGCGATGACTTGCAGTGCACTGAGGTAGGCCCATCGGAAGAGCTGAGTGGGTGTGCATCATGCTATAATGCTGGAGGCGGACAGTGACTTGTGGTGCACTGAGTTCAGCCCACCGGAAGAGCTGAGCAGGTGTGCAGCCTGCGATGATGCAGCAGGCCTGGAGGGGCGGACTGGAAAGGATGTGTCTGTTACTTGCTGTACCGCAGTGTGGTCAGAAGGCAGCAGTAGCCAACTTGCAACTCCGCGGTGCGGTGCCGCTGGGTGCGCTGGGGACCTGTTGCGCAGAATCCAGTGATCGGCTGAGGAGGCTGCCAAGCTCGCGGAGCCTGGCCTTGGAGATTGCACCGGCACGTGGTGGGCCCTCTTGGAGACGCCGGTGGTGGCAGGTGAGCAGTGAGGCCTGGGTGCGCAGGGGCAGGCATTCACCGCTGGGCGCAGGTCGGGTCTGGGGATCAGCTGGCTGGGGTGCGGCAGGCGCACAGGATTGCACAGGCACCACCGGCCATGGCGGCGGCCTTGTGGCAGGGTGAGGGATGCCGCCCTGGCAGACACGCCACTGCAGGCGATGACGAGATATGCGCCGGTTGGCATGGGACGTAGCCACCTCATCGCCGGTGTGACTTTGCCTGTTGTAGGTGGTCGGCCACGTGTGTGTAGGCCTATGGTCAGGATATGGCGGACACAGAGCCACACGCTTTAGTTACTTCGTTGGCCGTCCAGGAAGTGAACCACTCCCTGAGCCACGGCCTATTTAGTCACTCCCCTACGCTGGACTGGTGGTGTGCCGGCACTGCCCACTATGCTTACGCTTACAGGGGGGCCAACATGGCTACTTGTCCAAGGTGTTCCCCACTGCCTGTGATGACATGGTTACGTCCACGACACTACAGACTCCAGCAGTATGTGTCCACATGGACATGTCTGTGCTCTGCAAACTCAAGACTGTCCAGCACATCACCGCCACACTTGGCATTGTGTACATTGTTATTCATAGGTCCATTACCTCCTTCGCACAATCATGGTTCACACCTCTCTCCACATTCTGCACATGTGTGGCAGAGGGGCTATGCCTTGGTGTATGGTTTGTCCACATTTCTGGCCCCTCTTACCATGGTTACTTGTGTTGTCGTGTCTGGCAGGTGTGCATGTTGGTTGGCATGTTGAATGTGATTTAGTTACGTGTCCATTCCCACAGTTGTGCATTGTGTGATTGTGGAATTGAGGTGTGTGGTGTGTTCCGTTGGTACTTACCAACGACTAGTCCATTTCCATAGGTGCCATCCTGAAAGCGCTAGTTGATGATGGACTGTCGGAAGATGTATGAATCATGCACACTGCCTGGGAAGTTGGCGACGACATTGGTGAACAGTCCCCGGTGGTCCACTATTGCCTGCACATTGATGGAATGCGTGTGCTTCCTGTTGCGGTAATTGTGTGCAGTGTCGGCAGGGGGCACAAGTAGGACATGTGTGCAGTCGATTGCCCCCAACACGTGTGGGAATCCAGCTATGGCGTAGAAGCCTTGCTTTGTCTCCAGCTGTTCCTGCGCAGTGTGGGGGAAGTGAAGGTGCTAGGGTATGAAGCTGATGATGGCATCCAAGACATGTGTGAGGAACTTTGATAGGGCTGGCTGTGAGACTCCTCCGACTCTGGCAGTTGTTGGTTGGAAGGTACCAGAGGCCAAGAGGTGCAGCACAGCCAGCAGCTTTGTCTGCGGAGGGATGTTGGTTGTCCGCTGTGTTGGTACCGTCAGCCTGTGGGCAATGTGGGTCATGATGCGGAGGATGGTTGTCCTTTTCAGCCTGTAGTGGGCAATGACATCCTCTGGCGTTAAGTCTGTGAGGCTGATGCGTTTTCGGAAGGTCCTCTGTCTTGTTCTGCGCTGCCTCGGTGGTGGTCCGGGGGGGTCCTGGGGGTGGGGGTGGTCCTGGGGGTGGTGGCGGTGGGTGTTGTGGCCCTCTTGGGTCTCCAAGCTGCATGATTAGTAGCTCCATGGCATCTGTTGGTCTTCAGATGTGGCTCTGGCCTGCGCTCCCTTTGTACTGCAGGTTGTCGTCCTGCTTAACACCAGTAAAGGGCAGGTGTTAAATCCCGGCTGCTAACGTGCCTTATCGCCTGTTTTTGGTCCGCTTCGCCGATCTGGCTGGTCGTTGAGAATATCGCGAAGTGGTGTTTTCGTGTGTTTTTGCACGGGAACGCCTACTCTGCATATCCTTAGCGTTAATTGTCGCTCTCATCCGTGGTGATGTGTTTTGCGGCAGCTATCGCGGGAAGACTGGCGATGTCGGCAGTTTGCACCAGCTTGAGAATAGGGCGATAAATCTATCGCCACTTTTGCGGCGCTAAAGTGTCGATAAATCGGCGATAAGTCCTTGAGAATATGCCCCACTGTGTACTGAGCATTGGGCCAAAATAGGAGGTTTGTATCTGAGAGGAACTCATATGGTGGGGCTGCACCATTATAGGTCAGTGTTTTGAATAGTTTGTTTGGGTTCTATGAAAGCACATTGTTCCAGGTAACCAATTGCTTTACAGTCCTGATGAAGACCCGCATGCAAGGGTCGAATTCGCCTCACGCAGTAGTCGGGTCAAAACGTCGAAACTTCTATTTCCTGCCTGGATTGAATATACACGTCCCAAAGAAGGCTGTGCTAGGATTTGGCCATCACTTTCTCCTGAATAGGGATATTTGTCAATGCGCAAAAGGGTTGTTTTCTTTCAAACAGGCTTATCTCACCTTGGCTGATTCAGGTCTTAGGAGTCATTGGTGAAAAATATCAAAAAGTATACTCCATAAGTTATATCCATCTTTTCTTGATCACCCTATGATTGAGCACCCCTTCAAACACCTTTTCGTATGTACTTTCTTTTGGAGCAACCATGGAAAAGAACCTTTGTGAAGGATTTTACATGTATTATTTCAATAATATATCAATATAAAAAGAAAATACAAATTCATTTTGTTGTTTCTATCGAATTTTAAGTGTGATCTATTTTTTGTGTGTCTCTCTCTCATGCTGTGAATACAATACAAAAATAAATATCGTATATGTCTCTTTTCAAAGTAGTATGCCAGTAGGACCATACTGTTGCATGTACCTTATGTCACCCAGGTCCTAGGGCTTGTTGGGTTACCCCATTAGTTTATAATTGCTTTGGAACCACTAGCGCAGCATATTAGGTAGGAGGCATGGGACTGAGGGATACCAATAGGGCCTTCGGCCCATGCAATCTCTCTATATGCGGATGATATGATACTTCATACAAGAGATCTCCATCTGAACTTGACTGTAGCAGCTCAGATTTTCTCAGATTTTGTGTTCCTTTCGGGCCTTCACGTAAACGTTACCAATTCGTATGCATTTTCACTTCAGGGAACTTACACTGAGGTGGCCCTGACTTTTTGGGAAGCAATGATACTAGTAGCTCCCAGTACTTTTCAGTATCAGGGAATTCATATTTACAGAACATCAATAGATCTTAAAGAGGGGAACCTGCAAAAAGCGATTACATCTCTCAGATCTCAAACACGCTTCTGGGTCGCATTACCACTGTCAGTGGCAGGCCGATTAGCGCTTGCTAAGATGGTGATGTTGCTGCACCTCCTTTATTATTTTGTGAACTTACCTGTGGTGATTCCATCCTGCTTTTTTAAGGCACTGAATATTCTGCTCCTAAACCTGGTGTGGGGGGCTGGACGCTGGAGGGTTAGTCTTGATAAACTGCAGCTGCCCTCTGACAGGTTTGAAATTGGGTCAAGGCCTTCAAAGCCTATTGTTTGGCAGACCAGCTGCAATAGCTATCGTACTGGTTGGCGGGAAGGAAGCTACAAGAGGTAGGCTACACCAACACTAGACTAAACCAGGGTAAGCTCTATAGCCGGATCTCTTCCGGATCCCCTTCACCAAATGTGGCCCCCCTGCTGCTGTGTGTTGCCCTTGCATACTGGAAACTGGCCATGTGATACACAGCACCAACAACAGCATACACCCCTAACATACTCTTACTGGACCTTCCCATGACTGCTGGAGTATTATCACGTCTCAGGCTATGCTTGTGGGAGCGGGCTGGGACCACGACAGTTGGAGACCTATTCGGAGATGCCATTCTCTTGAGTTACGTAGATTTCACTAATGCTCAGAACATAACAGGAGACTTGGAAAACAATTATGGTACAGAGCACAGCATCAGGTTAGTTTTCAACTGACCCTGTTGTCAGTTAGATTAGAATCTGGTCCATGTAAAAGTCTGCCTTCCAAAATATGAGCAGGAGCAGTCTTATGTATAAGCGAAGAACTGGGGTGCTCGTTATGCTAAACGTAGCCTCTCCATACGAAGCGGGACACTTTACACATTACAGGGTACTTCAGCCGTGACCATGGATGACCTATAGATGTACTTGTACACTTTGGTTTGAGACTACGTTTAGCATAATAAGCACACAGTTCTTGGCTTATACATAAGACTGCTCCCGCTCATGTTTTGGAAGGCAGACTTTTACATGGAGCAGAATAGTACTTAGTCTCGTCTATTACAACGAGTACAACAATTGAAAGTGCCTAAAAGTGACGTTTCCATACTCAAGATTCAAGTCTGAAGTTGGGACTATCGCAATTGCTGTTTCAACTCCCCAAACTAAACAGGGGACTTTGGATTCTATACGTGCTTGCACAGTTTAAAATTTGAGCCTTGAAAAAGTCGTCTACACGACGAAACACGTGTTGGCTGTCTGCTTCTACGCTACAACTTCGTGTCAACAACATCAAGAGTTTCTACATATTTATACCTGCATTTGGACTATCATCTTGTCCATTATGTCTGTTCTTGGTGCTACACTTTCAATTAAATCTAACTGACAACAGGGTCAGTTGAAAACTAACCTGATGCTGTGCTCTGTACCATAGTTTTTTTCCAAGTGTATAAGGAAAATTATTTTTCTTATACAGTGTAACACTGGTTAGGTGGCACAGTGTTTACAGTGAGCACGCTTATACATACAGAATCTAACTTATTGAAAACATCAAGGAGGTGCTGACCTTGTCTGTATTACCACTGCCGCTTGTCTCTAGTGTGATATAACAGGAGACTTGTTTCAGACACACGTGAGTATCAAATGATACATTAAAAGACACTGGGTCCCAGAAGTAAAGGAGACCCATGAGCATGATTTTGTGTAGGTAACGCATACCATGGGGCACGGCAGGCATTTGATCCGGTGGTTCTACAGGGGCCTCCGTGAACATTTAGCTATCTCACTAATTCCATTATGAGCTAAATCGGAGGAGGATCTGAGACCAGAGTTCTGAGATAAGGAATGGGCCTTCCTGCTTGAATATCATTTAAAAAAATCTCTATATTCCTGGTTTAAGTTTATCCTGTACTCAATATTCCACAGAACATACCTCACTTCTCATAGGCTCAATGTAATGTACCCTACAGTGTCTATGGCATGTCCATGGTGTCACGCTGACAACGCGGCCGTACAACATATGTTGTGGACTTGCGCTGCTTTAACTTCCTACTGGTCACATATTCAAATGTCACTAACGGATC
Source organism: Calotriton arnoldi (assembly GCA_963921515.1). NCBI lineage: Eukaryota > Metazoa > Chordata > Amphibia > Caudata > Salamandridae > Calotriton > Calotriton arnoldi. Next base: position 138,375 of record CAWUFW010015372.1, on the reverse strand, counting down.
TATCAGGGAGGGAGGACTGGCATACATTGGATGCTTGTATAATGGGACTGTATTCCAGACCCAAGGGCACAAAAGTGGAGGCACAATTTGCATATTTGGCATTCCTACTGGCTACATGCCTCTTGACCAGGTGGTGGAAGTCGGCGACTGCTCCCACTATAACACAATGGAGAGAGGAGGTATAGAGGTGGGACTTGGCAGAAAGCACTCCTTTACGTAAAGAAGAATGTAGGGGTCTGTGGAAAATTCCAATAGCAATGGAGTGGGATGCATTGCTGGAATATTTTAAAGCCCAAGATACCACTGATACTTAATCCCTTATCTGCTAGGAAGCATTGAACCACACGCCAATTCAGCTCCTAGGTGGTGCCAGCAACGTCATATCATCTTGAAAGCCTGTGGGGAGCCCTTTAGAGCACACCGACATAGTTGTTTCACAATTATATTGTATCATTATTGATTCACCTCAACATTCCAGGTTGAGATACAGCTAAACAACAATTGCATCTGTACTAACATGTTACAATGAGAGTGCCTTTCATAGGGGAGATGTCCAGTTCAAGGTAGGGTGGGGGGATATTGAAAAGATTTGAATGAAGCGGTGTGTAGCAATGGCAGACAGATGTTACCATCGCTGCTGCGGTGCTGTGTCTCCTTTACTTTTTTATCATTCCTAATACCGGGACTAAAAACTTGTATGATCAGTTATTATGCATAATGATATGTGGATTGGGTTACCATCTCAGGATTGCCCACACTGTAAATTTGTGCATTACACTGCTGCAAGAAAGCGGAAGTACAATAAAGTTTGTAAAGAAAAGAAAAAGGAATTTGGCCCATCATATTGAGCACCGGAGCCAGTCTTTGGTATTCGCGGCAGCAGAACAGTGATCCTGCCACAAGTTTCTGTTTGTAAAGACAATGGATTTATTTCAAATTGATCATGTAAAGTTACATCATGTGGCCAATGCTACACTGTAGGCTTTGAGGACTCCTGGGTAGTTCCTTAACTTCTCTCCCTACCACACAAGAATTTCCTCTACAGCTTTTGAGCAACACCGATGATGTTTATTCCCAGCTGGTGGGGTTGGAGAATGAACTTTTGTTTATTCCTGAATCTGCTACTTCTACAAGCCTCACATTGAATGTGAGTACTACGTTGATTTGTACTTCTTCTATTAATGAAGATGTTTATGAGGATCTACCTTTGGAGGTGTCTACCAGTTCTCTTTTGCCGATTCATGCTTCTGTTTTTTAACAGACTGCTGCTGGTTACTTTGCCGATATGGATGATTTTTCTTCTGACCCTCCACCACATAAAGCCTGTATCTTTTATCTTTTACCTCTGACCCTGCTCGCAGGCAGGTCGCTCCCCTTGCTGCTGCACGGCTCTGCCTGCATTGTTTTTGCCTAATCCTGTACTTTTCCCCTGTGCCTAACTTGCTTTCTTGCCCAGACTTGTTTTTTTTCCCCCCTGTGCCTAACTTGCTTTCTTGCCCAGACTTGTTTTTATTCCCCTTTGCCTGACTTGCTTTCTTGCCCAGACTTGTTTTTATTCCCCTGTGCCTAACTTGCTTTCTTGCCCAGACTTGTTTTTATTCCCCTGTGCCTAACTTGCTTTCTTGCCCAGACTTGTTTTTATTCCCCTGTGCCTAACTTGCTTTCTTGCCCAGACTTGTTTTTATCCCCTTGTGCCTAACTTGCTTTCTTGCCCAGACTTGTTTTTATTCCTCTGTGCCTGTACTTGTTTTCTTGCCCAGACTTGTTTTTATCCCCCTGTGCCTAACTTGCTTTCTTGCCCAGACTTGTTTTTATTCCTCTGTGCCTGTACTTGTTTTCTTGCCTAAATTTGTTTTTCCTTCCAGTGCCCAGTTCTCCCGTGGCCCCCGCCCGTTTTTCCCGCCGCTGCGTCCCTGCGGCCCCGCCCCCCTGCAATCCCATTCGCCGCCCCGCTCCCGCCTCCCAGCTGCTCCTCCCTCCCACATCCCCTCATATGGAGGCCGCGCAGCGGGCGCGCCTAAGGCAAGCCTGTCTGCGCCCGTCCGCGCCTGGACCGCGCCCAGCGCCAGGACCCCTGGACCCCGCGAACGCCACGACGCCCGACACCGCTACGATGCCAGATCCCTCCACGCACTCAACACCGGACGATCACACACCTGCTTCCTGGCCGCCCCGAAGCGCACCCACGGAGCTTTCACCTGCCGGAACTGCAGCTTCACAAGCATCCGCCCCACCATGCCGCCGACCAGGAAAGAACCCAACCACCTCAGATGCATCCTTCTCAACACCCGCTCCGCCCGCAAACACGCCGTTGAACTCTGGGACCTACTCGACTCAACCTCCCCAGACGTTGCCTTCCTGACGGAGACCTGGCTGAACCCCGCCTCGGCACCCGACATAGCCATAGCCGTCCCGGAAGGCTACAAGATCACCCGCAGGGACCGCACCAACGGAGCAGGAGGAGGAATTGCCATCATCCACAGGAACACTCTCAGAGTCTCGACCAACACCGACGACACCCTCAGCACCGCCGAACACCTGCACTTCCAGATCCACACCGATCCCAACACCACCCTCAGAGGAACCCTCGTCTACAGACCCCCCGGACCCCGACCACAGTTCAGCGACTCCATCGCCGACTTCGTCAGCACACAGGCCCTCGCCTCCACGGACTACATCCTCCTCGGGGACCTGAACTTCCACCTTGAGAACAACAACGACACCAACTCCACCACCCTGATCGACAACCTAGCCAACCTCGGACTCAGACAACTCGTCACAACACCCACCCACTCCGCCGCTCACACGCTTGCCCCCATCTTCTCCGCAAGCCCCCACGTCTCCTTCAACCACACCACCGAACTCCACTGGACCGACCATCGCTGCATCCACTTCACCTTCAAGAAACCCACCACGCACCACCGCACCCAACAGATGCCCCGCCGCTGCTGGAGCAAAGTCACCGAAGACCAGCTAACCACCACCCTCGCCCAGAGCCCACCCGCCGACCCCACCGACCCCGACACCGCCGCCCGCAACCTCAGACAGTGGATCAACGGCTGCGCAACACCCTCGCCCCGATCAAGAAACCCTCCAACAGTCACACCAACAAGAAAGCCAGCTGGTTCACTGAAGACCTCCGGGCCTCCAAGCAAACCTGCCGAAAGCTGGAGAAGATCTGGCTTCGTGAACGAACACGGGACAGCCACGCAGC